>PVJH01012129.1:0-65741 GCA_004026705.1 Nesogale talazaci
AATGTTATTAGAGCACTCTGTTTACAGAAGGCTATGGACCACAGGGCAAGCCTTCTGACCATTGAGAAGTACATGAATAATCTTGCCCTCCCACAAAGTGCATTAGAAAGCTGAGTGTCTCTACTCCCTCTCTCTTAGGGGCTTGCCGGGGTGGATTTTTGAGGAAATCACCATCATGGGGGTTGCACAATCATGAGTCATACCCTATCAATCAGTCATGCCCTGACTGCCTTGGTCAGAAAGTCCTGGATCACTCTTGTAAATACTTCTAACATAATGTATCTGTCTCAATCATAGTTCCTTTCCTATTTCGATAGTCCCACTACTGCCATGCATTGAACTCTTTCGATCGTGAATTTGTGACTGTTTCCATGCCATAATAAGTAGCTAGCTGACTGTAAAACATCTGATGGCATTATATCCTGTGCTAGGGTCTCCCTCAGCTGGACTATGTGTTTCTATTTTTGTCCTGTCTTTAGTCCATGTAAATTTTAATGTTTGCCCTACATTTGGGCTGCTGACTACAAGGTCAGTAGTTCAAAATCACCAGTCACTCCATGGGAGAAAGGTGAAGCTTTCTATTCTCATGAAGAGTGGCAGTCTAGGAAATCCACAGGAGCAGTTTCACCCCATCCTACAAAGGTCAAAGTTGACGCAGGCACAGTGCATTATATTTGAGATTGATGTCTCTTTTGTACCCTGAAATAAGACAAATGTAGTGACTGTGAATAGTAGCACTATTCGTACCTTGTAATGACACAATTTTTATAATTTTCTTCCTCAAAAGAAATAGTGTGGAGTTCACTTTCTTTGGGGGGGGGGTGGCATCACTGCCCTCTGGTGGGAGTAGGAGGCCCAACCATGCACCTGGAGAGCTGCTGCTGGATTTGAACTGCCAAGTCACTGGACCGCAGTCCCACAATCAACCACTACGCCACTGGGGCTCGGCCCTTTCAAAGAAATAATCCCTACAGGAAAATATCTTGTAGGGAATATTGTTTCAAAATCAGCTTAATGACGAGCGATGGTGCTGATTTTCTTTTGTAGACTGCTTTTGTTTACCTGTTTATCCAGCTTTGCCCTATCAAAGTCCTGAATTTAATACAAATTTTGGAGCTCTGGTGGTGTAGTGGATTTTGTGTTGGGCTGCTAACAGCCAGGCCAGCAGTTAGAAACCACCAGTCACTCTGACAGATAAAAGGATGCATTCGACTCCCATCAGACTTAGTTTTGGATACCCACAGGAAGAGCACTGTAGGGTCTGACCTATAGGATCATTATGAGCACTGTGAGTCAGAATTTTATTGATGGCAATGGATTTGAGAGTTTTTAAATTCAAACTTCTAAATCTATTGCAAAATCTAAATATATAATTTATAGATATGTTGGTGGCAGTGTTTTGTGCCATCCAGTTGGTTCCAGCGTACAGTGACACTATGCACAACTGAACAAAACACTTTCACATCTTGTGTTATCCTCACAACAGTTTGTGTTTGTACCAATCCATTGCCTCACCAGTCTTCCCTTTATAGATAACTTTCTACTTTACCAATCATGATGTCCTTTACCATCATTGTATGTGGCTGTGTACATCTGAAGAAGGACTTATGAATAGTATTGTTCTTATGGATTTTAATTGGATTGGCCTGAGATGTGTTTTGATAGATAATTATTTCCTGATATAAAGTTCTTTCTTATACATATGTGTCACTAGGTGTGTTTCTCTAGCCAACTCAGCCTAACACACTGATAATAGAAATGATTGTATTTTGCTTTAGCTCCATATTACTGTGTGTGTTTGGGTGTGTGCTTATCCATGTGTTAAAAGCTTCTTCATCCCTAGTGCCAATTTAAAGAATTAAAAGCTTCTTTGAAGTTTGAGACCCTCTAGCTATCAAATCATTAAGGCAGAGCCTTAAGAGTACAAGAAAGCTGTATGCTTCATCAGTGCTACACTGCACCCTCACTATCCCATCTTCTCCCCACAACCCTTCTGTAAGGGGAGGTCCAATTGCCTACAGCTTGGCTTTGGGTCTCCACTCCACACTCTCTCCCTAAATGACATTATAATTTTTTGCTCTGGGTATTTGTTGCCTAATAGATATCATTGATACCTCATGATCGCACAGGCTACTGTTCATCTCCCATGTGGACTTTTTTCTCAACTACATGGCTACTTGTTTCTCTTCAAGTCTTTATGCCCAAAAGATACGCTATATCTTTTGATAGCAGAGAACCATCATATTTCTTTTTTATATAAATAATTTTATTGAGGGCTCTTAGAGCTACTAGAACATTCAACACATCATCTTTATCAAGTTCATTTGCATACATGTTGCCACATTCATCTCCAAACATTTTCAACTTGAGCCCTTGGTATAAGCTCCTCTTTTAAAAAAAAAGAAAAAAATGTTACTCTTTCCGCTCTCCCCCTTTTTAAAAAAATGAATCATTTTATTGGGTATGCATATGCCTCCCCTCACGATCCATACATGCATCAATTATATGCAGACTTCATTTGCACACTTGTTACCATCATCACTCTCAAAACATCCTCCCTCCACTTAGGCCCCCAGTTCCCTCTCCCCATATTTCCCTTCCTCCCTCGCCTCAGGCATCAAGGAACTAAAATTATATCATTATAAATAGGGGGGAGTACAGATTGGTGACCTAAAGGTGAAGTGACATCCTCTTACAGAGGGGTTGCAGGGAGGAGATGAGCCAGTTAAAGTACAGCATAGTAACAATGAAATATGCATCTTTCCTCCAGTTCTCAAATGCTTCCTCCCACCCACTATCATGCTCCCGGTTCTACCAGCCAAGTCCGGCTATGGCAGGAAATATACACTGGAGTCAGAAACATGGGGAATTTAGGGTAGATATTCCCTCAGGACAAGTAATGGGAGTGGTGATACTGGGAGGAGGGAGGGATCATGGAGTAGAAAGGGGGAACCAATTTTAGGGATCTACATATAACCTCCTCTCTGGGGCAAGGCCAACAGGGAAGTGAGTGAAGGGACACATTGGGCAGTGTACAGTATGACATAGTAATTTGTAAATTATTAAAGGAACCATCATATTTCTGCACCACATTTGTTTATGCACTTGCTTTGTCTTCAGTGATCATGTTGGAAAAGTGAACTTCTCGGAATTCCAGATTATGAGAACAATGCATGCTTATGTTGAGGGAGTACTTGAGTCCTTAATACTAAAAGTATAAACATATGTGCATAGGTATTGTGTCAGGCAGGGTTCTCTTAGAGAAATAAAAATCAGAACACTAGTAATTCTTTTTATATATTTATATATAGAGAAAGGTATATAAGATAAGAAAGAAACAGCTATCTATAAAGCAGTACAAATTGCTCAGTGCAACTCACTTGCGTGAGACACTAGAAGACTGGCAGTCCTTCAAGTCTGGAGGGCCGCTGAGTAGTCCTCTGTAGAGCAATCCAGGCTATCTGGTCACAGGAGCAAACAGCAGAGCAGGTCGCCAACAGTCAACCAGATGACAGAGTCCAACAGTTCACAGCTCAAGAGATGTATATCCCAGGAGCCTGGCGAAGTAGGACTTAAAGGATCCTCAACTCACAGCAACACAGTCCACAATTAGGTGTCCCATGGGTAGTGTTGCTTGGAGGTCAGTCAAGGCACAGGATGAACCAGGCAGCTCTCTGGTCCGAAGATCCAGAAGCAAGAGAGAGGGCAGGGCTCACTGAGCCTTTCCTATCTCTGCCCTTCAATTCATCCCATGTGTTCATTGGCTGTGCCATCACAACAGACCCACCAATCTTATGTGGCCATGTTGGCATAACAAACCTACCCATCACAGGTATATTTCCCCATCATCAGATTTAAATATATTTACATGTGTACATAGCTGTAGTTAGATCTCTGTAAGTGCCCTTTGCCTCCTACTTCTTTCTTCTATTTCCTTTTACATTCCTTTTGCCTATCATGTTCTGCCTTCATTTGGGTTTCAGGATTTCCTCTTGGTTACATTGCCCTTGATCAATCCCCACCAGACTTCCCACATCTTCCTTACCATCGATTTCTAATCACTTGTTGTTCCCTTGCCCCTAGGTTTGGCAGCACCCATTTCCATTCCCCAGCCTACCCTTCTCCCATGTCCCCTAGAACTGTTGTCCTGGTTGCTCTCTCCCAGCTTGTTTACCCCCCTATCCCACCCAGATAGACATGCAGCAACAACAAGATGCACAAACACAAGACTGAGCACAACAAAGCAACAATCACTTCAGAAATCTCAAATGTGATCGTCTTCCAATGCTCCTGGATTTCTCTCTCTCTCTCTCTCTCTCTCTCTCTCTCTCTCTCTCTCTCTCTCTCTCTCTGAGGTGGTTTTTATATACAGAGGAATGACTTTGATGGAGAGGTGGAATTTGTCTTTTAGCAGATCATATACTCAAGGAAGCAAAAGGTTTAAATTGGCTTCTAAGGTCAAAGCTTAATCCTTACCTTTGCCCTTTGTCTATTAACAGAACAGAGTACTCCCTCCAAAATTGGACTATAACCACAGGCACAGAGTATGGAATTATAATTCATCATGTAAGAAATGATGGCTAGAAGGGCCATATTAGTAGACTACATCTCAGTTTGATATTGTTTGTTGTTTGAAAATAATAAAATTTATCTTAGGTAGGGATCATCTGATTGTAAATAACAGAAATATACTTCCACTATCAAAAGCAAAAAAAAATGTTTTGCTGAAAGGAAAAGGTGTGTTTCATGAAATAAGAGGCAACAAAATGCATGTGGGGCTCATGAGAGTCAACGCTGTCTCTAACTGAGGGCACACATTTCACATCTACACATTTTGCCAAGTTCTCATTTTCGATCTGCGTTCTCTCTGGCCCCAGGCATTTTCTACGTCTCTTTGCATTTGGCCTAAGGAAGCTTTGAATTCAGTCTGACTAAAGACTCCTGAGTCCTAATTCCCAATCTTGGCATGCAAAATTAAATTGGCAGCCAATTCAAGTCAGTCGACTTGGACCAAAGGACAGAATCATGAGATTTGCAGCCAACTCTGCAAGACCTATATCATTCCATTTTTCTGAAGTGAAGACTGCATAGATTTTTCTCTCAGAAATCATAGGGGTAAGAAAAATATTTGATAGAAAAAAAATCTACATTCTAGAAAATATTCTGAGTCAATATTAAAAAGATGTTTATGAAAGAAATATAATTTGACTATTTTTAGTGTATTTTTCGCTCTCCACTCCCACACATGCACACATATATTCCCCTTTTCTTCTCTAATCAAGATGTTTTACACTAATAGCTACTCAGTAATTCTTTTCTAAGTAAGTAAATAAAAGATTTTGAATAATGAACATCATTATAATTATCATGACCAACTTAAAGACAAGAGATTTAAGAGACTGAGTGTTCAGAGACATTTTAATTTTTATGATCAAGTTCTTAAAAATATCCATTCTTCTCACGTTTTCATACTCCACTACCAATAACTTTGAACTACATTTCTTGGAAGAAATAACCAATTGTTATTGATATTTCAAGGTTTAAATTTCAGCATAACTCCTAGTATACAAAGTATGCTCAGTGAAAATTCATAAATTGAATGGAATGGTATGACATTTGAAAGAACGTGGCAAATCATAAAATTCAAGGCAAATATTATATGGCTATTTTCTTCATTGTGAAGCATTAGAAAAATTGTTCTAGTGACAATGTTCAAGATACATAGAAAAATAAACAAACTAAAAAGGTGATATAAAAGTCTACAAAAGATGGAGTAATGGTCCCTTGTGTGTGTGTCAAGAGGAGTTTGGAAGGAAATGGGGAGCTAATACTGATGAGTATAAGATGGAGGACAATATTCTAAAGCTGATTGTACAACACTTCTTGATGTGATTGAACAATTGAACTGCATAATATATAAATTAAATGCCAATTAAACTTTTGGGGGACAAAAAAGTATGCAAAAGACACACTTGACATCAATCAGGGTTTTTGCTGTTTCCTTTTCCTGTAGGGCCTAAAACTAGAATCTCACTGTGATTTCCTGGTAATTCTGGTGTTTTCGGTAGTATCCAGTTGAACCCAACATATAGCAAAGTTTTGTACAACCGAACAAAGCACTGCCTGCTCTACTGCTGTTCTCACAATTGCTGTTAGAACCCATTGCTGCAGCCACTATGTCAATCCATCTCTTGAGGATCTTCCTTTTCTCAATCCAACTTGAATTCTTAGATAGCCTCTACTTTCTTCTGTGGAGAGACGGGTAGGTTTGAACCACCAAACTTTCAGTCAGAAGTCCAAAGCTTGCTATAGCCTTCAGAGATGAGCCTGAATTGTATTGTATCCAGAAAGACAAAACTGGATTGAGGAAATCTCATTGAGTTTGCAATAAGGAGCTTACTGTTAGTCATTGAGAGCTGGCTACTTCTAGCCTAGTATATTTATAAGCCAAATCACAAAAGACAAGGTTAATTGACTATAGACTATAGGAAATAAAATTGCAAATGCAGTCAACTTAGACTATACTTCTAATCATTTTAATTTAAAGAAAAAAGGGATGGTAGCTTGAGATACAATGTAAACTTCTAGTTCCTCAATATTTGAGAATTTTCATCTGTATATACCTCAGTGAAATAGTTTAATTTTTCTCTTCACTAAAACTGTTCACCCTTCAACTGACTTTATTCTTCAAGTACATTTTGAAAAGCCTGCAAAATGTACCACATCATTAGCCTTGGACTGATGAGAAATTAGAGCAGTTTTGCTATAATGATAAGCAGACTTATGAATACTGAGCATGTGTAAAAGACTTCAGATAGTAAGCAAGTTCAATGCTCACTAGCTGATGTTTGCAGTTATTTTCTTGGCTGAAAATAATATTTGGCTGTGAATCAATCATCATTAGTATAGCAAGTAAAGATTTTTATTTCCTTCTAGAAAAATGCTAATTGTACTGTCCTAATTTTTTCACACACTGCCTGTCATTTTGTCCTACATCTTTATGCTGCTTTACTAGTCTGTGGAAAATTAAGCTCACTAGAAACTTTTCAAATTATGAAAGTATAGGACATTCTTTGTCACTAGCAAATAAAAGATTTGCAGTTATCAAAACATCTCAGCTGGTGAACTTCATAACATGTTTTGTTTCTCAGAAACACTTTCCTAACTACTGTTTGGAAAGTAACCATATTCTTAGTCTACCTGAGGACCATTGCATACAAGAATCCAGTTCTTATGCTTTTTCATAGTTAATAAAATATAAGTAACATCTTTTTGATATTCTCTGCTTTCAGCCAAGACCCATCTGACATCATCAGTGATATTCCCTGCTCCTTAAAGGCAAGAGTGGTAAGACTTTGTCTCATACACTTTGAACATGGTTTCAGGAGAAAATGATCCCTGGGAAAGAGAGAGGCTAATCATGAGACGGATTGACACAGAGGCTGCAATACTGGACTTAGGCGTGGGAACTGCTGTGAGGATGGCAGGGAACTGAGTAGAATTTTATTCCATTTTACCTAGGGTTGCTGTGAGTCAAGTCTAATGGCACATAGCAACATCTGATTTCTACGAATCCTGGATGGCACAAGCTTGCTAAGTACTTGTTTACAAACTGAAAGGAAAACAATTGGAAACTACCTAAAAACTCCTTGGAAGAAAGAATTAGTGATCTGCATCCAAAAGGTCACAGCTACAAAAACTCTGTTGAGTACAATTCAACTCTACACAGGCAGTTGTCGTTGTGGGTTAAAATCAATTTAATGCAGCTGGTTTGGCTATTTGATTCCTGGATCTGGAACAATCAGTCATCATTCTTAAGAAAAACTATTCCTACTGGCCAATGCCAAATGGATAGTCTGGGAAATATTTATCAGACCAGAAATCTTTTCCTCCAAGTTTCGGGATTAAGAAAACATCTGTAATGGACCAGAGAGTAAATATTTTAGGCTTGAAAATCAGAAATCTCTTTTACAATTATTTTATTGCTGCAATGCCAAGACAGCCATAGACAATAACCAAGCAGTGTGCCTTTATTCCAAAAATAACTTGATTTTTAAAAACAGACAAACTATGTTTGTTTCAGTGGTTATAATATGCCAATCCCCACTCTAGGAAAAATATTGAATAAGATATGTCATTCAACCATTCATGAAGTCTCAAGAAACTTCAAATCCCTGGGAAGGATGGCAGTTTAGTAATGGGTTCTACTTTGTGGACCACAGAAATTTGCAGTCTAGCTCAGAAATTCCTCCAATTGGCCCCAACATTGTCAATCCATGCTTCCTCTGTGCCACGATACACACCCTTCTCTTTTCCCTCTGCAGAGCTCCTATTACTTAATATTATGTCCTCTCATTTTTATTGGATCTTGATGTGTCTCACAAAAGTGCATTAGGTGTTGGGCTGCTAACCACAAGGTAGGTGCTTCAAATCCACTAGGCGCTCCATGGGGGGAAAGGAGAGACTTTCTGTGATCCTAAAGATGTATAGCTTCAGAAGCCCCCCAGGGCAGGTTTACTCTGTCCTGTAGAGTTTGTGTGAGTCACAGTTGACCCGATGACAGTATGTGAGAGGTTATGATGTGTAACGTTTTTCTCCATTTCAAATAACATGACCTAAGGGAAAAAAGTGAGAGGCAAAGCAAACAGCATGACCTAATGGGGCGTGGGGGGTAGGGGGGAGAGAGAGAGAGAGAAATTAAGTTTAGCCTTTCAAAAAGACTAGAAAAAGATAAGTAATGACTTAAGTACTATAAGTGTTTACTATATTTGGGGACTAGTCATCCAATACTTCCTTCCTTGTGTACAGTCTCATGTACAGACGGCCGAAGTGGCTCTGTGGTCAGGATTAGGTTCTGTGGAGTCCATTATGACTCATAGCCACCCCAGGTGATGGAGTAGGACTGTCCCATCAGGCTTCTGAGAGTATGGTCTGTACAGAAATGATCACTAGATCCTTCTCACACAGAACCACCGGATGGGTTCAAACCGCTTAATTTTCTTTAATAGCTCAGCACATGACCATAGTTCCACCCCACTCTGTCAACCACAAAATGTCTTTAACACTAGTCTGCAGCATGCTTGCTTTCCTGATTACCCATTGAAGTCTCCAAATAGTATGGGAGGGAAAATGACGCATAAATCTAAATTAGATATATATACCACAAGATTTACTCTGACTCTGGCCAAGTTATTATCATGGATGTTAAAAGATGGTGTCTTTAATATAAAGATGGGCATATTGGTTGATACACATACACACACACATACTTATATACAATAAGGTAGCAAATGGACTTTGGGCCTCTACTTAAACCTAACCAAGAGCAATTTGTTCTAATATTGTGGCAAGGTATGATACTCACCTACCCAACACGATGACTAAAGACAAAATGGGTGAAGAAATGTGGTGAAGAAAGCTGATGGTGCCCAGCTATTAAAATATATAGCACCAGGCACCTTAAAGACTTGAAGTTAAAAAAGTGGCCAAGTAGCAGAGAAACAACAAAGCCCACATGGAAGAAGCACACCAGCCTGTGCGATCATGAGCTGTGGATGGGAACAGGTACCAAAGTTCAAAAACAAGCAATCAATTGATGTGAAGGAGATTGGACAAAGTGGAGACCCAAAACCCACCTATAAAATAATTGGACAAACCTTCACAGCAGGAGCATGCAGAAGGAATGATATATCCAGGTTGCATACAGTAAAACACTGATAAAGCACAAAACTATCCTAGAATTCTTTAGTATTTCCTTCCCCCACTATGATGGCCTTAGTTTTGCCTTACTAATCTTGCTAGACCTGTGTATGTACACTTGTACAGTCAAGATCTTTGAATGTACAAAATCCAAGATAGATTAAACCCCTTAGAAAAAGTAATAGGAGTAACAATTCCCTGAAGGCATGGGAAGAAGGGGTTGGAGGGAGGGGATTAAGAAGGAACTGATAGCAATGATGAATGCATGACCCCACTTGAGGGGAATTAATAACAGAATTGTAGGTGAATGGATACATTGGATGGTGCCATATATAACAAAATAAGAATAATGTATAATATATTATGGGTCCATGGGTGTGGGAAGGTGGGAAAGGGAGTGGAAAAGGAGAGCTGATATCAAAGAGTTCAAGAAGAAATAAAATGTATTGAAAATGATGACAGCAATTGTACAATTATGCTTAACCTAACGGAACTATGGATTATAATAATATTTGTAAAAGCTCCTAAAAAATGTTATAAAAAAGAGTGGTCCCTGAACTATTGTTCATATCTTTGGTTGATCTGAAAAAAAATGGTCATTTCCCATTGGAAAGTAAAACTTTAAGTTGTTCAGGGAATGTATATTTCTACAGAAAAATCTAGTAAGTTTTAATTATATATTTTGGTTCTAGCAAAATTTTCCACTTTTTACAAATGAAGAACCAGAATTACAGAAAGGTAAAGTGACTTGTTGAAGACTCGAGTAGCTAGTACAGACTCAAGAGTAGAAAAAATACGTGGTATTCCAAACCTACACGGTAGTAATATCTGAAAGACTTTGACAAGAAAATAAAAGAAGTCCAATAGACTAGTACCTGGAGAATGTAAATTATTAATTTCAAGAATAATCAGAGAAGTGCTACTTAAGCAATCATGAGAAACCATTTCATACAGGCTCAAAGTAAATATTGGCAGTTGACTAATAACAAATCCTTGTGCAAAAGTAGAGAAATGAAATCCCTACTGGCAAAAGTGTAAACATACATAGTCTTTTGAAAGAGCCACCTGGCAGTCTTTAGGAAAACTATTTTCTGTTTAAAAACCCAGTGATTTCCCTCTTGGGTAAATTCCCCAGGGATATTCTCTCTCAAGATCACAAGGAAAAATATATACTTCCTTTATAGGTACAGTGATTTGGAGGTCAGAATTCTACAGAAATGGGTAAGTAAAATGAGGTCAGTACTGAAAACCTCTGCCACCATAGATTTATGTGTGAATAGAGCTCAGAAAAGGAAGGTTGGATGAAAACAGTAAGCAATCACATTCAATACAGAGCAAAATACCATTTCTGGCAATTATAAATATTCATGGAAAATGGTACTTATTATTTTTAAATAATAGACACAGATATAGACAATCATATGGAAGGGAAAACTAGTTATACACCTTAATCTACACTTCTATCAGAATCTATTGGAAGGCAATGAGTCCTATGGGAATAAAAAAGAAATAAGGTGGTGGGGAAAACAATTAGGTAAAATAAGGCACAAGATCTTAACAGTCCAGTGATGAAATGATATACTGAAGAGTGTGATCAGTTTCATTCCTTTAAATAATTTTTAAATGCCACTTTAAAACTTAGTGTATATGTGTGCGTTTGTGTACCTACAGAAGGAAAAACAACTCCCCCCCAAAAAATATCATATGCATATTATATGCCTGGAAGTAATTATTAAGAGTGGGTTTATCCAATAGTTATTATGGATAAAGAAGGAAAACTTTTTGTTTAAGGGGCCTGGAGTTTAAGAATTGTGGAATAATCTGGCAAAGGTTATCAATAATGGCTGTACAAGAAGAAGGATATAATCAGTGGCACTGAATTACAAGTATAGAACTTGTTGAACTGGAGATTGTTTTGCTGTGAATATTTTTGCCACACTAAAAAACATATTACATAAATAACAATGAGTATAAGGAAAAAGAAAATATTCTAAAATTAACGGGTAATTATTTTACAACTCTTCTTGGCATAATTGAATTATTGAATTATATGACATGTGATTGAAGTGCCAAAAAAAACCTTTTTTTTAAAGAGTGACTTTCTCTAGTTGTAAGACATGCATTTTTTTCTTTTTTAATGTAACCTTATTTTATTTAATATTATGCTCTACTGATTTTAATGTAATTTAATTTCTATATATTTTCTAAATATTATTCAACAAATATTCCATCCTCAAAATAAATTGCAATCTCTATATAGTTTTAGGAAGTCAATATAGTCCTAAAAGGAGGGGGAGGGGTTATTTCATTCTTAAGAAACTTCTTATGAAAAGTTTTACATGAATTCAGAGATGTTTTTCTCCCAGTCAGCATGAAAGGAGAAATAATGGGAAATTCAGGACCTTGTGTAATATCTCAGGCCTAGAACTTTAGAGTTATTGATCTAGACTAAATCTTTATAAGGTCCAAAGTTTCTATTGAATGTTTAGTGTCACCCTCTTGAGTGCACTTTGGTCTCTGAGATAGGAAACAAATGTCTGGTTTTCTTTTGCCAAGGGACAAGAAAGCTTATCTGCCTTAACCCAGATGGTGATTCATGGTCAATTCCTGTTATTTCCTCAGCCATTTTCAGACTGTGTGGAAACCAAAAGCTCTGATTAAAGGTGAGTGATGTAATGATTTCATTTTCATTCTTAATATTTTAACATATAGACCAGGCTTCCAACGAGTCTTCCTTTTCCATATATGAGCTTCTGTCCTGAAAGGATAGCTGTTTCTTTGTCTTCCTTTTTGCTTAAATCTCAAAAGAGCCAAAGGTCTGTGTGTATTAAAAACATGTCCCTTTAGAGGACAACTTAGTTGAGAGCAGCTTTTTCTAGGAGTTTAACTATGGTTTAAAAGTAAAATAAATAAATCTTTAGCCACAGGGTCAGTCATGACCCTGGAATTTTCAGCCTACCCTAACAACAGTAAACATTATTTCTTCAGCCTCTGGGAATTCACAGCAGTCAAAAACATAAGAAACTACAGGCTTGAGCATTTTTAAAGAAAATAAAAGAGAAGAGTCTGCTGTCAGTGGTAAACTTAAGCATTTTCTGAAACAGGTTAAGAGACTGCTGAACTAAGTGCCTTGAGAGGAACACATTCAATGCTCTGGGAGGTGTCCAATAAGAATAAGTAAAACTTTTTAACTAAAATTCCTTAAGTGCCAGCAAAGCTATCTTCAATGGCTCAGTGAGTTCATCAGTTATTAGCGTTCAAAAAGGACTCTAATTACAAGAAAACCTCAGAATTCCTGTTATTCTACCTCAGCACTGAAACAGAATTTTTCCTGATGATCAGAATCAGATTTTTATTCAACAAACATTATGTCATTGCATGTTTACATGAAAATGTTGTGAGAGTAGAACAAATTCCTGTATGTTATTTTAGACAACTTACAAGTATTTATGAAATGCTGAAAATAAATTAGAAACCATTTCATTTTATATTTGGGGTCATGGTAAAAAAAATTAGTGGATTATCTTTAAAAGGAAAGTATACTAAAGCAATTGCTGCTCATAACATTGAAATATTGTGAAAAGCGATACTACTAACTAGTAACATCTCATCAAATGACAAACTTTGTCGTGCCATCATAATTTACAGCATCTTTCAAGTGTCTTGAGGGCAGTCAGTCATGGTCACAGAAGAGATCACAATAGTTAATAAGGGTCTGGTCTTGCAGTTTTATGATAAACTGAATGAATCCACCTGTCCTTTCTGAGCTTCTGGCAAATGGTGTCTGATTAGACCAATAAAGTTTAATAGCTTATTATGTGGCTGTTCCCAATCAAGTTATTTACTTGCTAAATTTAAGAAAGTGTTTTGCCAATAATTGAGAGAAATATCTAGAAGTTTCTGTTAATTCTATACAGAAATCTAGTAAATATAAAAACAGCTGTTTACAGCTTCTTGCTGTCTGTTATCAGAAGTAAATCAGTCCCAATATTTAAAAATCCAAATTAATAAAAGGAGGATGGTCTAAGAATCCCTGCTCCCAGTGGCCCTAAAGGAAATGGGCCCATCTCCCTATTTGGAGTTTGAGTCTGATAGAGTTCAAACCTGTGGTTTATTACTGCCTAAATTCTCTAGAAGAGATGTTGATGGAGCACTAGTGAAAGCACTCTGCTACTAGCTCAAAGGTCAGCGGTTGGAATCCCCAGGCAATCTGTGGGGTGGAAACATGGCACTCAGCTTCTGTAAAGCCTACGGCTTTGGAAACCTTACAGGGATGTTCTACTCTGTCCCATAGGGTAGTTATGACTTAGACTCTACTCAATGACCAATAGGTCTAATTTGGGAGTTCTTAAGTTTTGATATTGAGTCCTTGGGTGTGCAATAAATCTTCATTCAGCTCAACTGATCACCAAAAGTTTGAAGGTCTGAGTTCCCCAACAGAAGTCTTGGAAGAAATATCTGACAATTTCTGAATACACGCAACACAGAAACCCCTATAGAGCACTATAAAGTATTCCAAAAGATTTTTTAAACTCTTTATTGATCTTTGCTTACAATCAGGCTATGATTAAATCAAATATAACATATATATGTAGTCTAGAATTATGCAGCAATTAAAAGGAATGAAGTAGATACACATATACTGATGTGGAAAAATCTTCATGTCATATCACAGGTGAATAAAAGAAACGTTTTGAGTAGTGTATAATACATATTCCTGTTCAAGTGTATATTTAACCAATATGCATGCATATATATGTATATAGGTTACTGTGATGTATAGAAGAATTTTCCTTCCAATGGAATCAGAAAGAGAGAGAGAGACTTCACTAGGTGAATTGACTCTACCTCAAACATACTTATAACCTGAGCACTTAAGACTCCAGATTCATGGTGTTTGAAAAAGCAGACAGCAGCTATACTAAGATTGTTGAACAGTGGGTAGGTGGACAAGCATTGATTTACTACACCAATGCCTATATGCTACATGGTTACATGTTATTCAGGCAAACTTGTGACTGACATTGTCAATGAATATTATAGTAAATTTTCCCTAACAAGCAAATCCTATTGATTGTGTAAATAGCATCCCAACATGAAAAGACCGATTACATACAAGTGAATAATTCCAGTATTGTGATATCAAAAATTGGTACTGGAGTTAATCAAAGATAATGCTAAAGGAAACTTTTGATGCCCTAGGGAGATGATCAATACAACTCTTTACCATAAATTAACAAAGAGGTCTCTAAAGGGAGCCAAAGGTAGATATAAAAAACAAAGATCCAAGAAAGGGTTTGAGCCTTAATTTAAGAATTAAATTAGTTCTTATATCATGGTCCTACTAAGCACTCACCCTCAGCAAGGGACCACAGAGATAGGGGTGCTATAGAAAAGTGAGGTGAAGAAGTTAGATGGTATCCAGCTATCAGATAAAATAACATTTGGCCTCTTAAAGACTTGTTTCTAAACAAGCTGCCATCTAAATGAGACATCAACTAAGTTCACACAGAAAAAGTGCATCAACATCATTGACCGAAGTACCATAAATCATCTCATCCACAGTTGGAGGACAGAGTACCAGAATCTAAATTGTGAGAATTTGCTTTGCAGAAAGCTGTGGATGACACTCGGAGCCCTATATACATTTGTGAGATCTGCATGGGAAATAAGCCTCTTGCAATTTCCCTTTCTCCATAATAGAGCAATGGGAAGAAACTGGCTATCAAACAAAGTGCATTGGAGAGACGACTATAGAAGTTAAAAATGATAAACTTGCCTGAATGGTTAAAATCTTGTCAATTGATTGCCCCTCTGATGCATACTGGGCCTTACTGGTTAGCAACATTTTCGTTGCTTTGGTTTATTTGTTCATGTTCGGGTTTATCTCAAATGGATTTTGTCACTAGGTGTGAACCTCTTGAATTTTTGTATGGTTTTTCTGTTTTCCAGTATATGAAATCTAGGATTATTGAACCTATAGACACATCAAGTAGAATGAAGTTTTCTGAGAGTTATGGTTTATCTCAAACGGATTTTGTCATTAGGTGTGGCCCTCTTGAATTTTTATGTGGTTTTTCTGTTTTCCAGTATATGAAATCTAGAATTATTGAACCTACAGACACATCAAATAGAATGAAGGTTTTTGAGAGTTATAGTGGGGCATGGGGTAGGGTGTAGAAGGGTGTTGATGTCAAGGAGTTCAAGAAGGAAGAGAATGTTTTGAAACTGGTGTGGTGGCAATTGTACAACACTAGAGGCAATTGAACTATGGAACCATATGATATTTGTATTAGCTCCCAATAAAATGGCTTTGGGGGGGGAAATGTACAATTATGAAGGGAATTTTAAAATGTATGGGAAAAATTCACTGTATTTTAATTTCATGTACTTTTTGAAGTATTCATAATTCTTAACAGAATAACACAGTTTTTCTTCTCTTGCTTTTCCTATTTCGATTCAATTTTGTAGTTAGAAATGACTTATATTAAACAGATTTCTTAGTGAGAACAAGCATTGAAATATAGTGTTCAACATCTGATTTTAATAATTAAGTTACATCCTTAGACTTCTCCAATTCAAATATCTTTTTTTACTTTTAAAAAAGAGAGGAGAATGAGAGAAAGAAAGCAGTGATATTCAGGGGAGTTTCTTGGAATATGTAGAAAAAAAGGATCTACGTGTTATAATGTTCTTTTCATCCCTTTCTCTTCTGATTAAGTATATAAAATAAATACAATTGCTTGGATTTTGTTCCATTTTAACGTTAGCGGAGTTTCATGATGGGGAATATTTTAAGCTGTTTTGATATTGTGCTTCATGCATACTTAAATTTCTTAGAACACTGTCTTCACTCAACTCACTACCATCAAGTCTACCTTGGACCATCAAGTCTTACAGTGACCCTGTAAGACAGAGTTAAATGCTCCCTCCCACTGCCACCTCCTTGCAGGTGAAGAAAGACAACTTTCTTTTCCGAGTGGCTGGTATGTTCGAACTGCTGACCTTGTGGTTAGCAGCCCAGTGTTTTACCCCACTGTGCCACCAGTACCCAGTAAAATCTATCAAATAAGTAAGATGATGACTTAATTAAGTAGAATACCTTAAAACAAACCTGACTCTCAAGAAATCTAGTTAGAAATTCAAGAAACCACTGTAATGAACTAAGTGTAAAGCAGTTAGGCTGTCAACAGTCACTTTTTGATAAAAGAGCAGTTAACAGTTAGAGTCCATTTTTAGAGTCCATGGAGTTTGAAGATTTAAATTTAGACACTTCATTTAAATTACGGAAGTGATTGTAATTATGGTCCTAAATTATAGGATTCAATTTTCTTTAAAGGTCATTTCTAAAATGTGCCCAAGATTAAATTCAACAAGTTTTTATTAACTGTATCCTGTGCTTGCTTGCACTCTCAAAATGCTGAAATTAATAAAATGGCCACAAAAAAATCAACCATTAAGATGTTAACATTCTAATGAGGAATGAAAAAGAAGAGAAGATAAATGTATTTGAATTCATTAAGCAAAATTTAGTATATTAATAAGGCATATGAACAGAGGAAAAAACAGTGAAGGGGAATAGGAAGTGCTGGTGGGAATTGCAATATTAAATAGGGTGGTCGCATATTTATTTGCAAGATAAAAATAATTAAAGCAACATTTCTATATCATTTGAATATGAATGTCCTTAATTAATATCAAAATATGTATCTGACCTTCCTATGAGCCTTCCTGAAGTTTGCTAATTTGGAAAGCTACATGGCCAACAGATACTACTAAATATGTGAAAGTCTTAACTGTTATAACTTTTGAAAAGGAATACATTCTGAATGAACACTTGTCAAGGATATCCTATGAACTTTATATGAACCTTATTAATTCTAAAAAAAAGCATGGCAAAGCTAGTAAAAATATTTTTCCCACTTTACAGATAATGGCTCCAAGGCACAGAGAAATGGATGAGTAGTATTTCATGTCTTTAAGTTAAATGTATCCTATTACTGGCTGTTATTGTTGTTTAGCAGACCAAACTTTCTGCTCCATGGAAGCTCAAACTGTTCCTACTGATCAGCTGCTGACAAGAGCAGAACTTTTCAATGGAAACTTTAAGTTGCATCAAGAACACGAAGCCCTTCTATGAAGAATTGCAAAATTAAAAGGAAACAAAGTTTTCAGTCTAATCCTGAAGACAAAAAGTACAACCAAAGCCATGGCTACCAGGAGGTAGAAGTAGTCCAGTCAGAGCAAATTGAATCTGTCATGAAAAGAGTATTTTGGGATATTCCAAGTATTTTGCTTGTTGGTTTTCTGAAGGGTCAAAGAATGATAGCATCTGTTTACTATGACAGTATTTTAGAAAATTAACTGACACTTAGAATAAACTTCACCAGAGAGTCAGCTATAGGACAATGATCTTTTAAAGGATGAGCCATTTTAAGGATTTTAGAGGAAATCATTCATCACCAACCTCACAAAAGTCCTTTAGCTGCTTCTGACTTTTTTTTAATGTTTGTTTTATAATTTTTAAAAATCTTGAAAGAACAATGTTTTCTTTAGCCAGTAATGTTAAAAAACTGTACTAATATGGTTAAGGATTCAATTAGTCTTTGTGCTTTAGGGTTGGTCTCGTCGCCTATAAATATTGTAGTGACTTTGATGGAGATTATGTTGAAACATGAAGTTTATGCTTTTCATTTTTGCATGTTAATTCCATTTTCCACAAACTTTTGAAGTCCCCTCATATGCATACAAATGCTCTTATAATTAGTATGGGAAGAGAATCAGCAATAATAAGGAAATCCCTAATGAGATGAACGGACCCAATGAGTACAACAGAGTCCAACATGGCAAGTTTTGTGAGGATTGAATTGGCTAGCTATGCTTTCATTTTAAGTTTTGTCAGAATTATGCAAATTTGACCTATTGAGATATTTATGGTTGTAGCTATCATTTTTTGCTCTTCATTGTGGGTCTTCTTCAATTGGGGCACAAACAAGAATAGCTATTTCTTCAAAAACTGTAGTTGGGTTGCTGCTGCTGGGTTTATTTTCATCATAATCTCTTCCCTTCTCATAAGCCATTGCTTTCTTTGGGCCATTGTTCCCATACACTTTTTAGAAAGCATCAGTGATTTCAGCATTATTCCACACAACTGTTATCATAAATATGATATTTGTTCTTGCTTTTATTTTAGCAGAATTCATGTTGTCCTCATGGGTGCTCTATTCAAACATATCTTATCCCTCTTACTACCTCAAATTGATCTTGCTCAAACATGTCATAACGAATTGATAAAAAAATTGCTACAAATTATTTTTAATCCATTAATAGTTTTTTTATAATGTGTATTTTCCATGAGATTTTTGAAGGTTCCTCATATAATGTTGCCTTCCTCTGGTAAGATATACAGATTAAAATGATAATAATGGAGGGAGAGATTGTTTTCCAATTTCTCATCAGTAATTCAAGAATCCTTAACGATAGATACAGCTCACAGCAGGAGATCACTGGCTAAAGAATTGTCTAGCATCTACCCATGATTGAAAAAGCCTTCTCATGATCTGGACTGTGAAGTTCCAAACAGTGATCCAGTATTGTCAAAAACTCACTGAACGCAGGCATCTCAACTCAGAAGCAGGAATCTTGGACTCCTAATTGTGACACCTCCTCGACATGATTTTACTTCACTAAACCTCAGTTTCAGCAGCCATAAAACAAAGAAATTTGTTCAACAAGTTTCAAAATTCTTCTTGTCCTACCTCTAGGACTCTGCATGTCATGCTAGTTTATGGGTTCTACTATTTCTCTTTCTTGGGTTTAAGGGTGCCAGAAAAGTAAAGGAAGCAGAAAAGCTTCCCCTGATTTCAAAAGTACGAAAAATTCAAATGTATTTGAGAATGTCTTCCCCAAATAAAAGTATTTTTAAGGAGTATAATATCATATATTGTTGTTAGATGCCACAGTCGCCTAATGTGATGTCTGTTTGAGAATTAAGAGTGGAGGGGTGGGGAGCAGAGTAATGAGCGTGATCCAGAAACACAGAAATGAAACCTCAGTCTGGAGATTAGAGCTCATCAAGCATGGACATTCCGGAAAATTCATCCTTTACGTGAAGTGGAAGAGACTGATATAACGTCCTAAACTGAAGTTCCCGGTGCCTCAATCCCCACCAACATATTTGTAGCAGCTGTGCCACGCACACACAAAAAAATGAATACACTCTAGGAAGCAAGGAACCTGGGATTTCCGTCTTGCCACTTTATGCATCACAAGAAGGAATTCAACTTCTGACTGTGTGTGAACCAGATTAACTCACCTAACTCCATTCTTCCTATTCCTCTGCTTTTTATTTAGAGTATAATGATTTGAGTTCAAGAAACTTGAGCTACAAAATGGTCCTTTGCAGAAGGTCATCCTTAAAATATGTATTGATTTCTTGATGGCTGTTTCCAAGAATTTTGATTATAAATAAGCTACCCAAGATATACTCCAACTACTACCAGTATTATCCCTGGTAAACAGGTGCCTGTGGAACTTCCAAACTGAACAAACTCTAGTCATAAGAAAGAGTCGTGTTACTTCTGGAATAGAAATCATCGAAAACAAACCTACCCCCTGAAGATGTAATGGTAACATTTTTGAAAAATGATAAAAATGCCTTGATATTACAAAAGATCCTTGAATTTCCTGATGCTATAAAGCAGGAGAACACCTACAACCCACCTTTGAGAATAGATTTTGCACCCAGTAGAATGTATAAGGAAAATACTATTGATGAGCTCTCCAATCATATTTCAATTATATCTGCATTAAAAAGACCAGGATACTTATATTCCCTGGAATCATCCAAGAATCTTCCTTCATTAGAACATAATAAGTGTTTTCACACTCCATTCAGTGCTGATGCATTTAGGACACATGAAAAGAACAGTATGTACACTTCAGACAAATTTCTAACCAGAAACAAATGCGTTGACTATAAAGACTGTGGTAAAATCTTTGGAGATCATTCAACATTCACTGATGATTTGGGAATATCTAATGGAGCTAAGTCTTATGACGATAAATTCTGTGGGAAGGTTCTTCCTCAATTCAAATACCTCTTTCAACATAAGAGAATATGCAGCAATGGGAAGCCTTGTGAATATATGGAAAGTAGCAAGACTATTAGTAGACCTATACCACTCACTAGACATATGACTGCTCAGAGTAGAGAGGCCTTATGAATGTAATGCATGTAAGGAATCTTTTATTCACTCTGCTCATCTGGAACTACATAAGAGAATTCACAGTGGAGAGGTACCGCCTAAATGTAATAAATGTGGGAAAACCTTTATTCATTCCTCAAACTTCAAATGACATATGAGAATTCATGGCATAGTGAAGCCTTGTGTATCTATGGAATGTAGCAAAACTATTACTAGACCTTCACCTCTCACTAGACATATGGCTCCTCAGAGTGGGGAAAGGCTTAATGAATGTAAGAAAACATTTACTCTTTCTCCTCACCTCAAACATATGAAAATTCACAGTAGAGAGAATCCTTATGAATGTAATGAATGTAAAAAACTTTTACTCAGTCTGCAACCCTGAAACGACATATGAGAAGTCGCAGTGGAGAAAGACTTTACAAATGTACGGAATGTGGGAAAACCTCTAAACATTCCTCAAACACCATTCAACATATGAGAATCCACAGTGGAGAGAGACCTTATGAATGTAAGGAATGTAAGAAAACTTTTACTCATTCTGCTCACTTGAAAGTACATATGAGAAATCACAGTGGAGAAAGACCTTATGAATGTAAGGAATGTGGGAAAACCTTTAAACAGTCCTCACACCTCCATCAGCATATGAAAATTCACAGAGAAACTTTATTCAAGTAACAAATTTGGCAAGTAATTAATCATTCCTCACATATCACTAAACGTTTTAGAATTCACTGTGGATGGAAGACTTACAAATGTAAGGAGTTAGGTGACAGGTAGTGTAAATCCTCAAATTTCACTGTTTATATGAGACCTACCATGCAGAGAGAACTAAGAAATTTTACAAATCTATCACTCTTAAGTAGTATACTAAGTTCTTTAGATTCCACTTAAATTTTTCTTTTGATGATTTCTACATATACAACATAAAGTATATTTCTACTTGTATAGAAATTTTGTTACTACCTTATCAAAATAAAAGTATTTTAAAGTATTTAAAAAAAAGAGTGGAGGGGTGAAGGCTACCCTGTCAATCTGGAGATGGCCAATGATATTTCTGTGTGGCCATGGCCTTATCCTGAGAATTCTGGGAAATGTGGTGATTCCTTCTAGGAGGCAGAGACATTGTCTCTCTCAGTTCCCTTCCTTGGAGACTTTCCACTGAGAACACGCTCTTGGAGATGCTCTACTGACAAGACACAAGACTGACACCCTGTGAGACATCCCAGAGGAGAAGCCATATGGAACTCTTCTGATGGAACCTGACCTCGGAAGCTGGAGGAGCCACTTGGAGACCCCTGCCCATTCTGAGATGTTTACACCACTGCATCCAAAGCATTCTGCCCACCTGGCTTGTGATCCTCTTGCATTTGGTGTCATTGCATGGGTTTTGTGAGCCTGAAGAAGACTTTATAGACTGGTATCAGACATATGAGCTAATATCAGACTGATGACGTTGGACTGGACTGGATTGGGATGTTTTCTTAATGTTCTTGTATATAAAACTCTTTCTTATACACAGATGACTGTTTATGAATTTGTTTCTCTAGTCTACCTGGGCTAACACTTTAGGTTTTATTAAGTTTTTGATTTATAGCAATCCCCTGTGAGAGAGGAAAAATACCCCTATCAGGTTTTATAAGTTGTACTCTTTATGGGGGTAGTATTTTCTCCCCTGAAACCAGTGGGTGAGTTTGAACTATCTTGCTTTGTGTTAGGAGAGGGGTGCAATTCCTTTGTGCCATCAGGACTCTTTTTATAAGATGCATCAGAAGATTTTTGGAAGAAAATAGGTTGCTAGATATTTCCTTGGAGCCTGTCCCTCCATAGAGTGAGTCCATGGTAAGGACACTATTCATTAAACTAAAAACCAAGAGGGTAGCACATGCCCCACTTTCACTAGTCATGGGTGCCCCACTTAGAATTTTTAGAAATAGGACTACTATATTGTGTGGATTTATAGGCAGACAAGATAAAACAGACAGTTTCTAAGACCACATGGCAATCTTTGACTGCATATGACTTGGAAATTTCTGTTCCTCAAATATTTTATTATATATCCTATCTTTCCAGTTCAGGATCTGGAGGCTTTCAAGACATGGCCAGACATCCTATCTTGCACTTCATTCTGCTGAGTATTTTGATCAGTAGGAGCCAAGCCTGTTTTTGTGATCATTATCCATGGACTCAGTGGTCCAGCTGCTCAAAAACCTGCAATTTTGGAACCCAGAGTAGACAGAGGTAGGTGCAAGCTATGCAACTTTTCTTCATGATGTGGGAGACCTCGAGAATGGAACGAATCATATCAGAAGTGCCACCTAGAGAATGGACAGAATGTATTTCACTATGGATGGAAGTTGAACTCTTCTGATAAAGTCTAATTTGTCTTCTCTATAACAATGATGGATTTCAAAGAAATGTAATTATGAATCTGGGTAAGACTTAGGGTTGACTATTTAACATCCTGAGAGCAACTACTCAGTGTTTCTCTCAGTCAGTACAGAGTTCTGCTTGCCTACCCAGAGTGAGCTAATTACAGAGCATCTCTCCTTAGTAAAGCACAGGACCTCAATTGAGCAGCACCGTTACCTCTTAGCTTGATTGTTGGCATGTACAAGAAGGCAAACAAACTGTGTTTATTCAACAACAGTTAATAATTTAGCTTTATCACTAATTCAGACAACTCATGCCCCACCGTTTCTTCCATGCCATAGAGATGCTAACGTGGCATAAGAAAGGCACACATTGAATATATTTTAATATTATAACACTTTTTGCGCACTTAATTTAGAAAATTATTTTGAACATATGTGAGTCTCATTAAAATCTTCAGTGACTTCCCTAATTAATCTTTCACTAAGCATATGGAAACATATTTGTTTATATTATCTGTCTGTGTAAGAAATCTTCAGTAGTGCTCTTGTTCCTAGTGGTTGTCTATGGTGACACCCTACACAACAAAATACAATTGCTCTGTCCCACACCATGAGGGGTGGGGACCCAACAAGTTTCAACTGTGATTCAGAGAGTTAGCGCTAACTGTTGTTGGGGAGTAAAACACCTGGAGTATCTGCATAGTTCATCTTGGTCTGAAAGGTCTGCTGAAACCAGTTCATCATGGAGAGTTCTGCATTTTACCACCTAACTACCAGTGCTCTCCACCACCTCCTAAACCAAAGAACAATCGATCCTTTCCTGGACAAGCATGCATCTGAAAGATCTGGACTTCAAGCTCCTCCCTGAACATGACATGCTGTCATCCACCTCTGATCTCTGCATGTGAACACTCTTCCCTTTTTTATCCAGAAAATTCAAACTAACTTTTCAAGACTGTCTCTCTCCTGCTATTTTCTCTTTGAATATGGCTCCATAACTTTATGAAAATCACATTGTATTGTAATTTTTTAAACAATCCACAGTAAATTTATTTCCATTCTCCCTTCTTGCCTTTCTCTTCTGGTTTCTTCCAGCAGTTCAACTGGGATTGGCCTAATGAATGTGCGGCTTTTGCAATCCTTCAAAAGGGTTTCCTGTTTGACTTGACCTCTAATGTCTAATGCTCTGTGATTGCTGTTTAATGCTCTATGATTGCTGTCCTGAAATGACTCATTTTTTGACAAAGGGCTTTGCACTTTCATTCTGTATATGCCTCACAAATAATGTCATCAGTCCTGAATTCCAACAAAGAGCAAGAACATCCCCTGTACCAGTCTGCCTGATTTTCTGGGAAAACATTCTTTCTTTTTATTCATGATAACAAATATTCCATAAGATCTTTCTTATTGGACTAGCATCACAGTCACACACTCTTTCTGAACAGTCTTTTTCTGCCATTCTTACAGACAAATACTCGTCAACCAGTACTATTTGGATAATTTGTGTGACCAGATTTGCACCAAGCAGGAGATCCGAGAATGCAACTGGCAATCATGCCCCATCAATTGCCAGCTGGGAGATTATGGTCCATGGTCAGAGTGTGACCCTTGTGTTGAAACTCAGGTAGGTGACTTATAGGCATTTCCACTAACTAAATAAAAAGATCTGGCATTGTGGCAGGCTCAGCAGGGACAGAAATGTTGAATAAACTGTCCCCCATCCAGTGAGGAAAACTTTTATTTAGCAACATTGGGGTGAAAGGGATGTTTTATTTGACATGTTTTACTAGCATGTGAACTTTACATGGAAACTCTGCCTCTCCACTTACATTTGCCAGGCTCTAGAAATTCCAAGAACTAAAGTATTTTAGCCCAAGATTTAAAATCAGACAGATATTAGGGAAGTGAATTAAAAGTCCAGACTTCTTGTTCTTCCTCTCACGTCTCTTTTCCCATGAGAAAGTGCCCCAACTTGTGTCCCCAGTCTGCCTACAATGTGTACCCTCCTCACGTTCCTTCCTGTAAGGGTGTTGGACCGTGAGGATCTCTGGCAGGTCGCATACTGAATAGTCACACCTTAGGGACAAAAGAGAAATTCATTTTTGGAGCACTTTCTCTATGAGACAAAGCATGCCAGACCTCGTTCTGGGCTGGTCCCTGGATCATGAGGACCCTGTGTCCACAGAATGAAAACCTGCTCCTTCCTGCTTCATCTCCAAGTCATATTGCAGTCAAGCCACGGTGATGCACAAGGTTTATCAAGAACTGGTTTTAAGAAGTAGATTTCCAGGCCGTTCTTCCTACTCTGCGTTAGTATGGAAGCTGTGCTGAAATCTCTTTCACATGCCAACTAACATGCAGGAGACGTGGGCTTGGTTCCTGGCTGATAGGAAACGTGCACATGGAGTCAGGCAAGTTGGCAACTCTTCACTACGACTCTAATAGATCTTTACAAGCATCACCTTATTTAATCTTCTTAGCAAATTGTATTTTTCGGCTGAGCACTGATGGTGCAGTGGTTGTGTGCAGGAATACAGCCCACAGGGTTGATGGTTCAAATCCAGCAACAGCTCTCCAGGAGCAAGGCTGGGCTTCCTACTCCCACCAGGGCAGTGATGCCACACAAAAAATTGCATTTTCCCACTCATTTTAGAAATTAAGAAGTTATATATCATAACAGATTAAAGCCTTTTTCCCAAACTGCTATGTGCACCACCACAAGTGAATGGAGGAGCTGCATGTTGATCGTAGGTTTGCTGGCATCAAATTCATCACTCTTGAGTCTGATAAAGTTTTACCTTCCGCTCAGTCTTCATTTCACTGCTTGCCATTCAAAAAACAATGCTAAACTGGAGAATTTGTCAAGCTTGATTTCCATGGCTACTTCTTTAGGGAAAAGGATCTCAGATATTCTTTCACACGTACCACTCCACACCGTCTTTCATATAGATTTTAGATTTAGATTTTAGATATAGATTGAAGAAGAATTTACTGCACATAGCAAATATGTGTGTACTTGATTTTAATTTACTTTAGAATCATGAAATTTCAGAGTTAGAGAGTCCTTTAAAATCCTTTGTCCCATTTTCTCCTTGGACTGCATGAGACATGGAAGCTGGAGTAGGTAATGACTTCTCTGAGGGTGCACAGTCATTGTACTGGAAGAACGACTTGTAAAGTTTGTCACACCTACCCTAGGACTAAGAACCTCCATTTTAGTCAAAAGGAAAAAAGCATAAATCAGCCATCAAATTTTTAAGGAATTGATATTTTGGGGGAGCCATCGCGGTTGCATGAGCTCTCCTTCCCAGCACCAAACTGTCTTTAAACATTGAACCAAAATTATCCCCTGACATCTTATTTAATCAATGAATAGTTTTGCTTACTTAGCGAAGAATGTACTTAGTCCAAACCATTGTTCTCCGTGAAAAAGCTATCTGTGTGTCCAAATTAACAACAATAGGCTGGAAAATGAGCTATGAGATCATTATTGGAATAGTTCTTTATTTTATTGGGAAAAGGCTACCTTGGGGAAGGAGGATGAAAATGGTTGCAAAACTTAAGGAATGTAATCGATGCTGCTGAATTGTGAGTTTAGAAATCCCAGAATTGATGTATGCTCTGCTGTATAAAATAAATCAGACCCACACACAAAAGAAGCTCAGTTTGCTTAAATATCGCTCTGGTGATGACTTTATATCCAAATGACTCATATTTCTCTTTCTTTTCAGTTTAGGTCTAGATCTATCTTGCGTCCTAGTCAATTTGGGGGACAACCTTGCACTGAGCCCCTGGTGACCTTTCAGCCATGCATTCCAACCAAGCTCTGCAAAATTGAAGAGACTGACTGCAAGAATAAATTCCGCTGTGACAGTGGTAATGCATTTTTGTAAAATGTACAATCTAATCTAAAAACAGCCATATAAAAGTTATTCCCATCGACTGCCAGGGAAAGTTCCACTACATTTTACAGAATGGAGGTGGGAAGAAGAGTAGTGCTACCAAGGCCAAGTTATTCAGGTGTGAAATGACAACTTTCGAGTTATAATGACCTTGACCATTTACCTACATGATTCACTCATTCCTCAAGCAATGCTGGCCAGGTTCAAAATGAAAGAGGAAAAGGAGTAAAAAGAGCAAAAGTTAGTTTTCACATTTTTAAGAATCAGCTCTTAATTAGCATAAATGTCTATAATGAGAATAAGCACATGAAAAGAAGAAACAGATTTTCAATCTAGATTATTACACTATAGTACCAAGAAACTCACCAAAACCTACTGCCAGAGAGCAACTTTAAAGGACAGAGTAGATTTCCAATGTTGACAGTCATTGCAAGAGTAGAAAGCCCTATCTTTCTTTCATGGAACACGTGTTGAGCTTGAACTGCTGAATTTGTGGTTAGCAGCCCAATGCATAATCCACTACACAACCAGAACTATGATGTTCAAATTAAATTTTATTTATAAGCATAGACAGCAGATCATTTAGACCCACAACTATCACATTCTGATCTCTCATCTAAATAATCCCTTTGAACTTAAGACAAAATTAGAATTCAGATTAGTGAAATGCAGTCCATGCCTCTGTGCTATGAAATACCCTGAAAGGTAAATTAGTTCAAATTAGAAAGCAGATTTCAAAATTAATAGACAATTTTTCCCTTTTTCTCCTTAGTCCAGCTTTGCAGTTCTTTTCAGAATGCCAGACAGAAAGCTGGGTGTTAAAATTATTCCACTATGCCCCACAAACATATGATAAGTGTAAAAAAGAGAGATAGATATATCAAGAAGTATCCTATAAAATATGAAAAACTTTTACCATACAAAACGTAAATCTGTTTCCTAACACATCTTCCAGCATGGTCTACACACTTCTGAAGGCTGCATTCCCATTTCTGTAATCCTCTAGCCCAAATAATTCTAGCCCATCAAAACTATCATTTGACAATCCTTGAAAGATGCAAAAGTTTTCCTTTAAAATTTTATTGAAGCTAAAACTACAAAATGAAGTCTCAAAGAGTAGGACACCCTTGAATTCCTTCAAAAATGAGTATTTAATTATCATGATGTATAAAAAAATCCTTTGTGAAATTTTCTTGACCTTTTCCTCATTGATACAATTTTCAATTTTCTTTAAAATCCTTCCTAATAACCCCCAATGGTCAGTCTGTGGATTAGATAACATCTATCAATATGTAAAGACATGGAATTATAAAACTAGGTTAGCTTGGGTGGTCTAGAGAAGCAAAATCAGTGACACTCATATAGGTGAAAGATAGAGCTTTCTGTAAAGAAGTCATCTGATATGAAAAAGGTGTCCCACTCCAATTCAACTTAAGCCAGTGGCTCTGATCCTAGCCAGAGCCCTCTTCAGACTCAGTCGCAAGCTGATGGTGCAGAAAGGTTAAATGGGATGCAGGAAAGGCCTGAGGTTGAAGAGTCACATGGATCCCAGTTCAGTGGAAACATATCAGGGCATCGACATCTCTCAGGGGCCACACCTGGAGGTAGATACAAAGTTCCAGCAAGCAGCGTGCACAGGAGGAAAGAGAAGAGATGTTCTTGCTTGCTTTCTTATAGGAAAGGTCACAAGTTCAAAGTGGCATGATCAGGTTATGACCTAATTGATAGGTAGGACTCTACCCCTCCACTTTCCTACAAATTCAAGTGGGCATAACATCTAACTAATACTATAAAAGGAGTATCATGCTCAGAATTTCACAGCCTGTCAGAACTAAATGAAACAACCAAACCTCAACTGGAAACATTAAAAGGATTCAAGGGGCAAAATATGGATCAATGCATCAAAAGAAGATGTAAAGAAATCACAGTGACTGGTCAAATAGAACTGGTCAACATTTAACAATTTTAAGAGGTAATATATCATCAAGAACATGGTTTTAGAGGTTTTAGAGGGAGAAGTTCAAACAGCACTGAAGACATTGGCAAATATTGACAGGATATGAATTTAAATATTTACATAAACTTATGCAGCAGCCCTGGAAGCATTAAATAGTCTATGCCAAAAACTTTGAAAGACACTTATCCTTCCAACTGACTGGGATAGATCCATATCTGCCCATTCTAAAAAACGATTATCAAAATATCACCAAAAATATCCTTAGTCTCACATGCAAGTAAATGTTGCTGGATATCATTTTTTAATGTTTGAAGCATTGTTGTTATTAGGCGTCATGAAGTTTGGTTCTGACCCATAATGACGCATCTGCACAACTGAATGAAACCCTGTGTGGTTTTGCACCCTCGCCACAGTTGTCACTGCACTCAAGCCCATTGCTGCAGCCTCTGTGTCCAGGCCTCTGATTAAGGAAATGCCTCCTTTTCACTGTCCCTTTATTTGACCAAGAGCAATGTCCTCCTTTAGGAACTGGTCTCTCCTGACATGCCCAAAGTATGCAAGACAAAGGCTCAGTATCTTTACCTCGATGATACACTCTGGCTGTACTTTTCCAAAGGCAGGTTTGCTTTTGTCCTTTTGGAGCTGCCGGAAATTCAAGCTGGATTCAAAAATGACATGGAACAAAGAATATCATAGCTGATGCTAGATGAATTCTGGCTAACTGATGGCAAAGAATACCAGGAAGATGTCTAGTTGTATAAAATAAAATAAAATACCAGTAAAAATCGTTCCGGTATTTTATTCACTGTGCAGAGACATTTTATTGTATAGATCATAACAAATTATGGATAGCATTGACTCGGACATCCAGAACACTGCATCATACTCCTTCAGAACTGGAACATAGGCCAAGAGGCAGTTATCCAAACACAACCTGGGGAAATTGAATATTGTTAAATCAAGAAAGATATTATCAGGGATGTATTCTTACACCTTAGTATCCAATCTATATACTGAGCAAATAATCTGAAATGCACAAAGCATTAGGATAAGTGGAAGGGTCATTAATAACTTTGGACATGAAGATGACACAACAGTTTTTAATGACAGTGAAGAAGACTTCAGGCACTTACTGATGAAGACTAAGAAGACTACAGTCTTAGAAAGGAACAAAGATCATCTCAACTTGACCATTTGCTGACATCATTATGACTGCAGAAGAGATAGAAGTTACAAGGATTTCATTATCCTTGAATTCACCATCAACCCTCATGGAGCAAAGACAGGACATCAAAGGGATCATAGTTGGCTAATCTGCTGGGCAATAATGCCCTTTTAAAATGTTAAAGAGTAAAGCTGTCAATATAAGGAGGAATGTGCACTTGAACCAAGCCATGGTATTTTCAATCACCTCCTATGCATATGAAAGCTGGACAATAATAAGGAAACCAAAGAAGAGTTAAGGCATTTGAATGGTGGGGTTGATGAAGAATACAGAAAGTCCTGTGGACTGACAGAAGAACAAAGCAATCTGTCTTTGAAGATGCACAGCCAGAATATTTCTTAGAACAGAATCTCAAGTACTTTTGAGATGCTGTCAGGAGAGATTAATGCCTGAAAAGGGACAGCATGGTTGGTAAAGTTGAAGGTCAGTAAAAGAACAGATCCTCATTGAGTTGTATAAACACAGTGGCTCTAACAATGTGCCCACATACAACAATTGTTCTGTTGTGCGTAAGATAAATGTGTCTGCACCAGATCAAAGACCCATCAGCAACATATCTGCTCTCCTGTGGACAGAACTTTTCTGGGCAAGCACAAGGGAACTTGTTGTAGCTCTTCCTTTCAGAGAAAATGTGATATTGATTCATTCAAATTCATTTTAACTTTATGAAAAAGTAGCCTTTGCAACAATTTTCAAGTACCAGGTTGAAAGTCTGAAACATGTCAAAGAAAGAAAGAAAAAGGAGAAAAAAATGTAACTTATTAGGGGACGTCAAAATGTTTGTGGGAAAATGGGATGAAAAAGCACTGAGTCCTAGTGGTTTAGTGGTTATGGGGTGAGCTGTGATCCCAATGGAGAACAATTTGAAACCATCGGCAGCTGCGCTGGAGAAAGACTAGGCTCTCTGCTTCCACACACAGCGGCTGTCTCAGAAACACGCTGGGGTTGCTGTGAACTAGCAATACCTCCATGGCGCTGAGTTGGGTTTGGTTTTGATGTTCTGTAAGTTTTTGCCTAATTCACAATAAAAAAATTAATGGATTTTTTCTACGAACTTTTGTATGCCCTCATGCACCCTTTTTCTTTTAGAAAAAGGTTTTTTGTGTTTTTTTTCTATTTCAAACTGAATTGCTCTTTCTATTTTAACTTCAAACAAACAAAACTATGGAGATGTACTACTTGAAAGTTAAGCATCCCTTGAGTTATACCTTGGGGTTGACAGGAATTCAACTCCATTTATATTTTCAGTCTTGTATAATAATGTTGCTGATAATTAGGACCCTTTATATAATGATTCCAAAGTAATGCAAGATTTTTACATAATCAAAGGAAGACTTAATTATATTCATTTCATTCTACTGCTTTAGTAGAGAGTATTAACTAAAAGAGTTCAAATTAAGGAGAGCAGTCTATTAGTCACAAAATTAAATTCACCAGAATATTCAATTCCCCCAGGCATTTTAGTTAGTCAAAATAGTCATGCATAGCTGAGATGTTTGTCACAAATCAACTGGACATTCTTGCACAAAACATTTAATTATCATTATGTGAGACCTTATAGAATGGTAGAGAAGCCAGAACCCTGATTGCAAGCAAGAGAGTGAAAGTCAGGAAAAGGGAAATCTCTTATCATGCCTAATGCATTTCAATATCTGTAATATGTAGTTCTAAATTCATTTCTGGGAGTCTTAATCGAGTTAGCAAATATCAAAAGGAAAAGGAACTATCTGAGTACATGCAATTTGAACCACTTGTTAATTTTCTTGCTCAACTTGCTACTGAATATTGTAGTGTTTAGATGCTTATCTCATCCCAAAATATTTATATACAGTAATAATATTTATTGGACATATCTATAGCAAAATACTAATATGTAAACAATAGGACTTCAAACTGTTCATGGAAAAAATCCCACTTTTTTCCTATTACATTTTCCCATGAACTTTTGACTAGCTCTCATATTAAAAGAAAGTATATATTGTAGTAATACATCCTGGTGAGAGAGTAAAATATTTACCATTTGCTTAGTATATGGCAAAATAAGAGTATAATTTCATTTTCAACCTATATAAAAACCCCAATCAAGATGTAGAAGATTTCTATTCAGAAAGTTCCTTTCCTTTCCCTTTTCAGTCAATCCTATCCTTGTATCTGAAATTCATATCCAGGAATCATATAGCATGACTTTTAAGTGTCTGACTCCTTCTGGTCAGTGTACTAGCTTTGACATTTATTCGTGCCCTTGGATCTAACAAGAGATACTTGCACACATAAAATGACAGTCTTTTAAATAAGAACCTCGAATCCACCATCTTAGAGCAAAACAAATTCTGAACTGCTGTAGATTTTCTCAGCACACCCTGATCTGGATCTCGCCAGCAAGTTTACCGTGAAGAGAATGGGATTCTAGAATTAATTTTCTTTCTAGAGACGGTCAGCAGATTCTCAAATCTCCCTGGCACCAAGCAAATTCTGATGCACAGCCATCCTGTGGGACAGAGTGGAACTGCCCTTCTGGGTTTTTGACGCTCCGAATCTTCAAGGGAGTAGAAAGTATCTTTCTCCTAGAGAGCGACAGGTGGCTTTGAAGCACGAATCTGGAGCTAAGCAGCCCCACGTGCAGCCCACAATGTCACTGGGGCTTCCATCGGCACAAAGATGACTCAATAATATCATGGGGAGTATTACTACCTTTTTAAAAAAAGAATGGAGAATGTTAGTCGGGTGACTTCATTTCCACACATCCCTAAAGACATCAAAAATAACCAAAGCATTCCTTAAATTTTACCGGGAAATTACAATCTGCTGTATTTCAAATGCATAAATCCTTTGCTAAATGTTCACTGGTCATTTATATTGTTTGTCTTTTTTGACTAGGCCGCTGCATTGCCAGCAAGTTAGAATGCAATGGGGAAAATGACTGTGGAGACAATTCAGATGAAAAGGACTGTGGGAGAACAAAGGCCCTATGCCCGCGGACTTATACTCCCATCCCAAGTGTGCAGCTAATGGGCACTGGGTATGTAACGTTTACACATCCTCTTTCAGACAGTAATACTCCTAAGAGCTGAAGGGTTAGAAGCTGCAAACAAGGAGGCCCTAAGACATGTCATTTGTCTCCCTTTCTCACTACGCTCATACTAAAGTCGTAAGCCGTCTCTGATAAGAACTACCTTGCACAAGTGGCTTGTGATCCTTACTTCTGGTAAATCCGAAAGTCAGCATTCGCACGTTAACCTTGTGCTGCACAAAATTATGAGCCCAAGATCGTTTTCATTCTTATCACATCTCCATTTTGGATATCCCTCAAATGGGAACTTTAGAATTCCCAAGAATGACAAGAATGCTTCTTCTGATCGCTCCGGAGTGGATCAGAGTGAACTGGTTTTAGCTCTTGCCAAGAGGGTCTTATCTTGTCAATAACACCCATAAGTGGCAGATGCAAATGAAGAAGGAAATTTTCTCAGAAGTTTCCCTATGAGAATGTAGAAAGGAAACACATGAAGGAAGCACTACCAGTCTGACAGGGGGAGAGACGAACCCAGGTTAATCCTAGGAGACAAAGGCAGAAAGAAGAGAAAGTATAGCCAACATTTTTTTAATGTGTATGGGAAAAGGCAAGTTAAGCATGACTCCAGTGTGCCAGACTTCTGGCACGAATCCTGTGAGGCAAGAGTAGGTCAATTGTTTCAAAGGCAGGAGGTGAAACTTGAGCTGTGACCTAATCCTACTTGTTCAACTGTCAATTCAGGGTACTGAGCTTCAGAAAGCTCATATAACAGTTTGAGTTGAACAAGCAGTAAATGAAAAGGAATTCAAACCAGTCCTTAAAATTCAGGTTGTTTCTCTGTGTGTACTGATTCAGAAATAACATTTACAACAGATGTGAGCCTACTGGAAGAAGCCACAGAAATAACACTCAACCCCCCCCCTCCTTCGCTCTGAACAGTGTTCAGAGATTCTTATTTCAGGACTGTGTGTTCATGGGGTATGGCAAGGGATTCTAAATTAATTATGTGAGGTGAATGTCTTGAAATGTTTTCCGAGAATAAGTTAAGTCCTTAAAGCAGAAATTACCCCTGATTGAGGCAACAAAAAAATCAATCATGATAGCCTCTTGTGCCTTTCTCCAGCTGTCATAAAGACATCTCCCTTAATTTTTCAGCCAGAACTCAAAGATCAGTTATTGCTTCATACTGGACTTTTTAAAAAGTGAAGAATTTACGTATGCTTCTATATCTGCATAATATGAAAGCTTGAAGCATCAAAGGCAAACTTACTTGATTTAGAATATAAACCAGGAGCTACTGAACCAAATTCAGGAATGTCAGTAATATGAAACAACTATTAATCTGGGTGAAAAAAATGTTTTTTTCAAAAAGAGTGAGTCCAAGGCTGAGGACAACCAGATAATTTAGCACCTCTGAGTCTCAGTTTTCTAGTCTGTATATTGAATTCATACAAACTGACCTGAAATTCTGTTCAAGAAATTTCAATTAGGATGGATTCTAATGAGAGTTCTTCAACTTCATCTTATTTTTCCTCAGTGTAGATATACTTTTCTTGGTGTTCTTTCCCTAGAAAAATGTTTCAGGTTTCCCACTGACAATCATGTCTTCTAATGTTCTAATTAGTGAGAGGCGATTTGTAATCTTACCTCTTGCTCAGACTCCAGTGTTACAGATGGCAGGACCACATGCTGTGTATACTTTGGCAGAAGAACCAGTTGGCCTCATGTCAAGCAGAATTGTTGTTCCAAGGATTCTCAGAAATGAGCAAAATCTGCTGGCTCGGGACAATCGTCCTCTTGTTACCTTCATGGGGATGAAAAGTTTAGAGAGACTTACTGGAATCTCATTACAAATCGACTGATGCTAGAATCCTTTCCCTCCCCAATGCATTTCCACCCACAAAAATCAGCTGCCTGAATGGCTCTCTCTTCTTTAAAATGCATCTCTCCAAGACACAACTTGGAACCTGGAAATATAAAGGATTCAGAATAGTCAAACCAATTTTGATAAATAATAACCTATAATAACAATGTCACACTTTTTGGTTTGAAAAGACGTCCAGGCTATACTAGATAAAGCAGGGTGATCCTGGCACAAGGATAGACCTTTGGACAAAGAGAATAGAATTGACAATTCAAAATTGCACTCCTTTGAACATTCACTTTCAAATGGTATTAAGACGATTAAGGAAAGACAAATCAGTTCAACAAATAATGCTAAAATTAATATTCATAAGCAAAAAGTAAAACTGAACCCCTTCCTTGTACCTTACCAAATATTAACTCAAAAAGGTTCATAGCACAAATGGAAAATCTAAAATTATAAACTCTAAGAAGATAACACAGCAATTCTCGATGGCTTTGAGTGAGGTAAAATCTTATAAATGACAACAAAAGCATAGATGATAAAAGAAAAAGAATTGCTTTAAAGGTTTTATAGGCATTTAAAGCATTTATGCCTCAAAGAACACCATCCTGCTATTAAAAGGCAGTTCACATAATGGGAGAAAAATATTTGCAATATATAGCTGATAAAAACCTTATATTCAAATTGTATAAAGAAAATTTCAAAACAATAAGACAACCCAACAAATAAATGGATGAAGGATATACAAATGGTACATAAAAATATGCTCAACACTTTTCATCATTATTAGGTTGGCTTTATGTGACATTGAGGTATTTCTGACTCAGAAATCAAGTCTGAACAGAATCAAGTACTGCAAGGTCCCGGGCCATGCGCACAATTGTTGACATGTTTGCTGAAACCACTGTGTAAATCCAGTTCATAGAGGATCCTTTTCTGTTCCTATTAGCCCCTAGCTTTGTTGGATCTCTTTTTCTTCGGATTAGTCCTTCCTGATAAGAAGTCCAAAATATGTTCACTATATTCACTTCTAAAGAACCTTCTGGCTATACTTCTTCCAAGACAGATCGGTTTGTCCTACTGTTATGCTGTATTATTTTCAATATCATTTGCCAATGCTATGTTTGCAAAAGCAAACATATTCATTGTTCACATGTCTCATGCATATGACGTGACTGAAAATATTGTGACTTGGGTCAAGTACATCTTAGGTTTCAAAATGACATCTTTACTCTTTAATACATTTTAGAAAATCATTTTATGGGGGGCTTATATGACTCATCACATCCATACATCCATCCATTGTATGTCAAGTACATTTGTACATTTGTTGCCCTCATCACTCTCAAAATATCTGCTTTCTACTTAAGCCCTTGGTATCAGCTCCTCATTTTGCCCCTCCCTCACTTCTCCTCCTACTCTCATGAACCCTTGATAATTTATGAATCATTATTATTTTGTCATATCTTACACGGTCTGGTGTCTACCTTCATCCATTTCCCCATTGTCTATACACCAAGGAGGAACTTATATGTAGATCTTGATAATCCATTTCCCCTTTCTACTCCACCTTCCCTCCACCCTCTCAGTATTGCCACTAGTCTTAAATGGGTCATCTGTGTAGATTCCCTGTTTCTGGTTCCTATCTGTACCAGTATACATCCTCTGGTCTAGCAGGATTTACTCTTTAACACTTTTAAGAGGCCATGTACAATATATTTTCCCAAGGCAACATGTCCTTTGATTTCTTGACTGCTGTTTCTATGAGCGTTGTGGATGCAAGAAAAATGCAATCTTTCTCTTTTTTAAAATCATTTTATTGGGGGCTTATACAACTCATCACAATCCATTGTGTGTCAAGCATATTTGTACATCTGTTGCTCTCATCATTCTCAAAACATTTGCTTTCTATTTAAGCCCTTAGCACCAGCTTCTCAAAATCCAATCTTTCATACCTTCCACTTTTTCTTCATTTATCATGATGCATTATTAGTTAGGAAAATATAAATCAAGATGGCAATGAAATAACATTTCACACCAAATAACATGACATAAAAATACATGAGAATGAATTTTATGACAAAGTAAAGATATTAAAATCCTCATATATTTCTGATGTGAATATAAATGGTGAAGTCACATTAAAAAAAAGTTTGCTTTCTTCAGAAATTTAAATAGACTCACTATGTGCCTCTATAATGTCACTCCCTAATTATATACCCAAGAGAATTAAGCACATACCAAGCACACAAAATTTTTTTTTGGGGGGGGGCGGGCAATCACTACTCTCCGGTGGTGGGAGTAGGAGGCCCAGCCCCACTGCTGGAATTGAACCTCTGTCCCAGTGGGCCGCAGTCCCGCGCACAGCCACGCCACCGGGGCTCAGCCCCACACAAATCTTTAAATCTGAATGTTCTTAGTATCATTATTTACAGTAATTAAAAATAGAAATAGCCCAAATATCCATTAATTAATACATGGATAAGCAAGATATTGTGAAGGCATTCAAGAGGACATTGCTATTATTTGCTAAGTTCAACAAGTCAGTTGTTAAAATGGCATTTATAGTCTGAGTACGCTGGTGGGTGACTGGGCAGTTACCCAATGTGGAAATCAGAACCCAATGTGAGAATCAGAAATTTACATTCCTTACTCATTTTTAATGTTCGTCTGCACAACAGCGTTATTATGATGTCATTTTGAAATAATAAATTACTTAGTGGTATACAATTTTTAATACTTAAAATGACCATTAGGTCAGTATACCCATGGTTAAATTATTTTGCTCCCACCACTTGTGTAGCTCATTGTTGGAGTCATAGTATCAATCCTTCAGGTCCAGTATCTTCCACTTTTTCAGAGCTTCTCCTAAGACAGATTTGTTTCTTCTTTGAACTGTCCAGGATACTTTGAGTGTTCCTCAAGAGCACTTAAATTCAAATGTCTTTATTCTTCATCGGTCTTCCTCATTCAATACCAACTTTCACATGCATATGGGGCAGTTGGAAATAGCATCGCTTGGTCCAGGTGCTCTCAGTCCTCAAAGTGGCCTCTTAGCACACCATGGGACATTATTCAGACTCAAATGAAATGAACGACTAAGCCATACTGTAGCATGAATGAATCTTAAAAACTTCCTTTTCAGTGTTTCAAAGTGATCTTTGTGCAGCAGATTTACCCACTGCAGTGTGTCATTTGATCTGCTGCTTCCTTGAGCATTGATTGTGAATATGAGCAAGAATAAAATCCATGACAACGTCAATCTTTCCTCCATTTATGATGATGTTCCCTGCTCTTGTGAGGATTTTGATTTCCTTTACATTTATTTGTACTCCATATAGAAGGTTGCAAGCCTTAAGTACTTCAAGTCCTCCTCACTTTCAGCAACTGCCATTGTGTCATTAGCATGTCATAGATGGTTAATAATTCTTACTCCAATCTTGATGCCACTTTCTTCTTTATAGAATTAAGCTTTTCTGATTACTTTTTCAGCATGCAGATTAAATGAATAATTACTGTGAGAGCATAGATCCACGAAGCATACCTTTCTTGATTTTAAAGCATGCACGCAGTATGCCTTTGCTCTGTTCACATGACTTCCACTTGATCCATGTACAGGAACATAATGAACTGTTTTAGGACTCCCATTCTATTCAGGCTCTTCATAGTTTATTACAGTCCATACAATGGAAGGCCGAGCACACTCAACACTCTGCTCTGAGCCAAGCTCTACCTCGCATCAACAATGATAACCTTGGTCTCACATTCTATTCTGAATCTAGTCTGAAAATCTAGCAGCTCTCTGTCAAGCTACTGCTGCATCCTTTGTGGGAGGTTCTTCAGCAAAATTTTGCTTGCCTGTGATATTGATATTGCTCTGTAACTTGAACATTCTGTCAGATCCCCTTTCTTTGGAACGGGTGCACATATGGATCTATTTTTGGCTAACGTTTTTAGAATAGCTTGGAGTTCACCCTTCAGTACTGCTGACTTTTGATGATATGCTCTGTCTTGAAATGGTTGAATGCTGGCTAGTTCTTCTTTGGAACAGTCGTCCTATATATTCTCTAAGTCTTCTTTTGGTACTTCCTACACCCTTCAATATATTTTCTGTAGAAACTTTCAACCTTGTAGCTCAAGGTTTGAATTTTTTCTTTGATTTGTTTTCTATTTAATACATGTTGAGTTTGCTCTTCCTCTTTTATTCTAACTCTAAATCTTTTCATATTTCATTGCAATATTTTACCTTGTCACTGGAGCTACCTTTTGAAAATTCCTATTAAGTTCTTAAAATAAAAAGTCTTATTTGCATATAATCCACATACCATACAATTCAATCATTTGATCATATCAAGAAGAGTTGTGCAATCATTTTCACAATCAATTTTAGAACATTTCTTATTTCTTGTATTCCTTGTTATTAGCTTTCCATTTCCCTCCCCAAGAAGTTATTAAACGAGTTACTCTCTTATATTTCATTTCATACAATCTTATATTTCATTTACTGAAAAAAAGAGAAAGAGAGAAAAGAAGACAAAGTAAACTAAAATACTAACAGCAACCAAATAAAATAGAGAAGAGCTCAATGAAAAGCAAAGCACAATATCTTAAAAACTAGAATCAAAAGGGAGATCAAATAGCAAGCCATTAAATTTAAACATAAACAACCCTTTCCATAATCCACTTTCCAATGCCTTCTGGGCTATTCATATCATAGTTTCTGGTGAGAAGGGATTCACTACAGGCTTAATTCACATGCATTTCCTTAACTTAACCTTTGCTTTCATTTGCTTTAGCTGCTATAAGATTGAGAGCAAGTTTGTAAGTCTCTTCTGACATCCACTTTGGTTTCTTCTCTGTTTCCTGTCTTTTTAATGTCAATTTTTTCTTTCTTTCTGTATGATATTCTAGATCATGCCTTACCACAACTCTTTGGGTCTTCTGTTACTAGTGCTCCACAATTCAAATCTGTTCTTGAGATGTTCTTGAAATTCAGTCATATTTCAGTTCTTATGTTCTTATTTTAATTTTCATAAATCAACTTCTACTTGAACTTACATATGACCAATTAATGGCCCTTTCCTCTGTTGACCCTTAGCTTGGTTTTAGCCCAACTGGTATGCTCAGCTTTTCATTCTAATTGCCAGTAATTGTCAATTCATTTTGATTGCATGTTTGGTCAATTTCAGACTGAAGACGGGTAAAATGCTTCAATTTCTGCATCAATATCATTGGTGATTGATGCATAAATTTTAGTACAAATTATATTGAGTGGAATTCCTTATAAATAGATAGATATAATCCTATCACAGACAGCATTATGCTTCATGATAGATCTTGAAATGACCTTGTGATGATGAATTTGAAGGCATTCCTCTTAACTGTCATTACCAGCATAGAAAGCCATATGACTCTCTGATTCCAAATGGCCTATACCACTACTGTTTCACCTCAATAATGCTTAGGATATCAGCCTTTCTGTATTGCAATTTATTTTCCGCAAGTGTCAATTTTTCTAGACTCATACATTCCAAGTTCCAGTTACTAATTGAGGCTTTCAGATGTTTTCTCTCATTTGTTTAGTACTTCATCAGCAAATGAAGGCACCAAAGACTTTATTATCACAGACTTTACTTACTCTCTTTCTCTCTATCTATCTATCTATCTATCTATCTCTATCTCTCTATGTCATTATAGTTAACTCTGCTTTAGAAGGCAGCTCCTCCTCAGTCATATTTTGAGTGGCTTCTGACCTAAGGTGCACTTCTAGCACAATCTCTGACAACTTTCTGCAGATATTCCTGAGGTTTTCAATATCTGAAAATATCTCTATGCTATATATAAAGATTTCAGTGGCCAATTCATCTGAAGTTGAAGAATCTTCTTCATAGTCTGTTCTTAGTTTCAGTCTATAGCAATTATCAGTCTTCGTCTATTGTATTTTTACTCCATAATTATTATTATAGCTATTATTAAAATCAAGTTTACAATGCTGTTGAAATGTTTTATTATTATCTATCAGAATTTTAAAATTGTATTTGTTAAAGCAAAAACGCCCTAAATAGCATTTGTCTCTGCAGCAATTTAGTTCATAATTTCCTTGCAAGTTTGTACTGGCTTTTTAAGTCATAAAAAATACTAATTCGAATTTTTATTTCATATTGAAAGCCCCCCAAATTAACTGAGAGTAATAAGGAGAACCTAATTAAAGCTAGCCCTAGTCAACCAAGGCTTAAGTGATGATCTACAGACTGAAAGATTGGAGATTCAACCCATGCTGTGGTTACATTACATATAAAACTGATGCTATTCTCTGGTAAAGATTTACAGTTTGGGAAATTCTAAGGGACAATTCCATTCTGTCTTACACGGAGAGTATGCCTCAGTCCCCTCAATGACACCCAGTGACAGTCAGAGGGAGAGGTGCTGAGTTTGGGCTTCCAGGCCTCCTTGGATGATACCATAATCTAGAAGAAAAGGATTTTTCTTCCATTCATTTGTCATAGTCAAAGTTGTCTAGGAGAGAAATTTATTTTATGCAACTGAGGTAACTTTTAAGGATTTCTATATATCTATTCAACTCTTAAAAATGTCTTTGTTTCCAGGTTCCATTTTCTGGCAGGAGAGTCCAGAGGAGACGTCCTTGATAACTCTTTCAATGGAGGGATTTGTAAGACTGTCAAAAGCAGCAGAGCAAGTAATCCATACCGTGTCCCAGCCAATCTGGAAACTGTCAACTTTGAGGTATGGCAACCAATCATGGTGGCACTACAGGATCAGTGTTGACTCTCAGTTAAATTTCTTGAGAAAAGTTGGTAACCAATGAAGGGACAGTATTAAAAGGTAATGCACATTTATAAACAACCATTGTGTGTTATTTAATCCTTCCCAAACCAACAAGATCAGTGTTATCCTCATTAACTAACAGGAATTTAGGTATATCATACTGGTTCTTTTAAACAACCATAAATTTTAAGCATAAAAAAAGACCTTGGCTTCTAAGAAAAATCTAAATGAGTCAAAGGATAATGGGGGAATTCCTTCCTCTCTTCTTTTTTGCTTCATTTGTTGATTAGACTTTGGTTTTGGTGTTTTCGTTGTTCTTTGTTACATTAATAGTAATGAACTGATTACTTCCCAAGACTAATATGTCTTACTATGTCTTACTCATAATAAGTGCTTCCTGTTTCTTGAACTATCTAATTATTACATTTGTTGTAAGGGAAATGAGGCTACGTTAGTGATGGCAACATCCATGAACACAAATTTGACATCAGAAGAAATCTCAGAAGCTCTAATAGTTTCTGCCATAAGTTCTCTGTCAGTTTGTTAGATTGTGATGGCTTGCATGTTGCTACAATACTGAAGGTATGCCATTTTTATTTCAAATACCAAAAGTATCACTCAAGAAAAACAAACTTAAACAGCTTCCAGAATAAGAACAGACTCAAAGGAAGGAAGAGGTGCCTGATTCTGAATAATTAGTATAATTAGTATAAATAAGTATAAATTTAGGTAAATTGAAAGTCATCAAAAATGCACTGCAATGCATGATTTTCAGTAGTGTGAAGTTGGGATGAACCCGCTTTGAATTAATTGGGTGGTTTAGTTTGCCAAGAATGAGAAACTCAAGAGGATTGTCATCACAGGCATTCTCAAAAAGAATATCTTAAGGTCCATCTTGATGGAGGATGCTGTATGCTATGTGGCTGCTTCATGCCCTCACATCAGCTCTGACTGATAGCAATTCTCGGTGTAGCAGAATGAAACACTGCCCGCTCGGTGCCAGCCTCACAATCGCTCTTTCGTTTGAGCCCCTCAGTGTAGTCACGGTGCCCATCTAAGCAGTCCACGGTCTTCCTCTTTTCCACTATCCCCAACTTCACCAAGGACTGTTTCTTTTGTCGTGTCCAGAATATATGAGACCAATCCTGAGACCTGGCCTATAAGAATCATTCTGTCTGTACTTCATCCCAGACAGATTTGTTTGCTATGTTGGCAGTCCAAGGTAATATCAACATGCTTCAATGACATCATAATTTAAACATAGCCATTCTTCTTTGGTGTCCTTTATTCAATATCCAATTTTTCACATGCATATGGGGTGATCGAAAATGCCATGGTGTGAAATTTTCCACAAAGCAATAAACTTGTTTTCCAGCACTTTAAAAGGTTTTGTGCAGCAGCTTTGCCAAATGTAAAGTGCTTTTTGATCCCTTGACTGTAGTTTCCATGACAAATTCAGGAAAACATAGACACAAGATTGAGATGTAGTCCCCACGATGGTGTTGGGTCAGTCTCTGAGGCAATATTGTTGTAAAATAATTACATATTTCGTTAAGACAGAAAAATTCTGATCTGTGGACTTTGTTGAGCTCTTGTCCCAAGGGAACCACACTCACCTGTCCCTATTTCAGCCACCTGTACTTTTGCTCCTCTGCCCTAGGTCATTTCCTTTGTGATGAATTTGACTGATCTCCTTATTCCTTTGATTCTAGGGTGGTCTCAATGCCAACCATGCTCCATGGGCTTTTCAAGGCTGAGACTTTTCAGAAGCAGATTACCAGACCTGTCTTTGGAGGCGCCACTAAGTGAAATTAAACTGGCAGTCATTTGGTTAATATCAAGTGCTTAACCAATTGCAAATCTGAGCCGTATCATAATTTTTCTGAGATTCCGACACGGCTCCTTTCTCTACATACGAAACATCTTTTGTTTAGTAGGACACATCTTTTATTATGGGAGGGCTATAATGCATAAAACATTACTAGTCCAAAGTTCTTAAAGAATACCAGCAATTATATTTAAAATTGGTGTGTGATTTCACTATTACTAAACTCATTATAGGAAGGTTTTCAGGAAGATGATCAACACAGTGGTTTTAACAATGAGTTCAAACATGAAAATTGTGAGGATAGTGCAGGCCCTGAAAGTGTTTTTCTTCTGCTGTGCACAGGGTCACTATGAGTTAAAATCAATTCAATAGCACTCAAGTATTTTCCCTTACGATGGTTTGCTGTGTTACTTTATGTACTCTACTTGGAGTTTTCATTTCCAATTGCCTCATACATGTGTGAAAATTGGACAATGAATACGAAAGACCAAAGAAAAATTGATGCTGGTGAAGAATATTGAAAGTACCCTGCACTGCTAAAAGGATCAGCTGATGGGTCTAGAAAAATATCTGTCCAGAATTCTCCTTTGAGGCAAGGAAGACAGCCCTTTGTCTTATATGCTTTGGACATATTGTCAAGTGAGGCCAGACCCTAGAGAAGGACATCATGTTTCATAGAGAGGCAGCAAAAAAGAGGAAAGTCATCAATGAGAGGGATTGACACGGTGGCTGGTGCAAGGGAATGGTGCAAGGTCAGACAGTGTTTTGTACTATGGGGTATTGCAAGGCTTCTTTAGGTCGGTTCTGAGTAGATGGCACCTCACCACAACAGTGGAAACTAAAGCCTCCTATGTTCTGATTTCAAATGGCATGCCCGTTTGACTGTTTGCCTCTTCTCTGGGGTCACCTTTGGTCTTCTCTACATTGGAGTTAACACGTTGGTTCCACTTTTTCAAGACATGAACACTTTATTAGCAGTAGCTTAACAAGAAAAAAAAAGAATTGTTTTCTGGGCATTTCAAATTCTAATTGCTTTTGTTGTCTGTCCAAAGTATGTAAGGCAAAGACTTGCCATCCTTGCCCCTCAGGAGAACTCTGGCCATATTTCTTCCCAGATTGGTTTGTCTTTTTAGCAGACCATGGTATTTTCAATAGTCTTCCCCAGCACAATTTCAATGTATAGTTTCTTCTTTAGTCTCTTAGTTGTCCTGTGCAATATCAACAAATACTATGGAATTCATTATGTAAACTAGTTAATTGCAACAGGAGGTCTATCTCATTTTTTCATGATTATTTATGCATTGCCATCAAATCAATCTTGACTTCTAGCAAGCTGTTGTGTTGTTAGTGGTCATTAAGTTGATTTCAACTCAACACAATGCTCTGAACAACAGAATGAAAAGTTGCCCTGTCCTGTGCCAATCTCACATTCATTTTTATGTTTGAGCCCATCGATGCAGCCATCGTGTCAATACATCTTGTCAATGTCTTTTTTGCTGCCCCGCTACTTTACCAAGCATGATGTCCTTCTCCAGAGACTGGTCTCTCATGAGACATATCCAAAGTAGATTGGGACTATGACTCCCATCCTTAGTTTTAAGGAGCATTCTAGCTATCCCTCTTCTAAGAAGTATTGGTTCTTTTGGCAACACAAGATACTTTCAATATTCTGCACCAGCACCATGATTCAAAAGCATTCATTCTTTTTCAGGCTTCCCTATTCAATGTCCAACATTCATACACATATGAAGCAATTGAAAATGCCATAGTTTTAACAGAACTTTACCAAAGATGATACCTTCTCCAGGGACTGTCCTTTCTTGATGATATGCCCAAAGTATATAAAATAAAGTCTTGCCTTCCTTGCCTCTAAGAAGCACTATGGTCATACATTTTCTTAGATGCTTGTCCTTTTATCAGTCCATGGTACATTCAATATTCTTCGTCAGGCATCAATTTTTCTCTGTTCTTCCTATTCATTGTCAATTTTCACATGTATATGAGACAATTGAAAAAGAAACTCCCTACAGATTACATAAAGTAGCATAGCAAACCACAGTAAGTAAACCAAGTTAGGCCATACTTGGGTGCTGTCGAATTGATTTTAATTCATTGTGACCCTATGCACAACAGAAGAAAGCACTTTCAGGGGTGATACTATCCTCACAATTCTCATGTTTGAACTCATGAAGTAATTGAAATACCAACACCTTAGTCCTCAAAGTAATATCCTTGCTTTCCTACATTCTAAAGTGGTCTTGGGCAGAATATTTATGCAAAGAAATGTGTCATTTGATTTCTTGACTGCTGCTTCCATGAATATTGACAGCCTCAATCTTTTCTTCATTTATCATGATATTACCTACAGGCTTAGTTGTAAGAATTTTGATCTTCAAGTCCTCCTTACCCTAGAAAGCAAAGTTGTGTTATCTGCATATTGCAGGCTGTTAAGAAACTTTCTTCCAGTTCTGATGCCACATTCTTCCTCTATCATCCAACTTCTCTGATGACTTGCTGAACACACAGAATGAATAAATATGGTAAAAGGATGCAATGCGAAGCACACTTTTACAATTCAAACCATGCAGTATGTCCTTGTTTTGTTCATGCAGCTGCCTCTTGTTCCGTGTGACCACCTGAACACAATGTAGTTTGGGGCATTCCCTTTTCTCTCAAGGCTATACATAACTTATTATGTATAGTGCCATAGTCAAGTGCCATATCATAGTTAATAAACACATGTAAATATCTTTCTGGTATTCTTTGCTTTAAGCTCAAATCCATCTGACATCAACAATAATGTCCCTTGGCCCATGTCCTCTTCTGAATTTATCCTGAATCTCTGACAGTTCCCTGTCAATGTACTGCTACAACTGTTGCTGGATGGCCTTTAGAAAGATTGCACTTGCACGTGATATCAAGAACTCTGTCCTATTATCTGAACATTCTGTTGGGTCGCCTTTCTTTGGAAAGGGTACAAATATGTATCTCTTCCAGTCAGTTAGCCAAGTAGTTGTCTACCAAATTTTTTTACATAGATGAATGTGTTAGTCGAGGTTGACTGGAGAAACAAATTCATAAACATGCATATGCATATAAAGGAGAGGTTTTTATATAAGAGAAATAGAACATTAGGAAAGCATCCCAACCCAGTCTAGTCCAAGTCTATAAGTCCATAAGACTTATATATATATCTGATAACAATCCATACATACTCTTCAGGCTCACGAAGCACATGCAATGATGCCAGGACAATCACAGGTCAGTGGGTGAAGAGTATTGTGGGTGGTGGTAGAAACATCTCAGTGCTGGCAGGAGTGTCTTCGTGTCTTTTCCAGCTTCAAAGGTCTGCTTCCATCCAGATAAGCCCATGTGGCTTCTCCTCAAGATGTCTCACAGATGGCTTATCAGTAGAGTGTCTCCAAGGGACTGAGTTGTAAGTCTCTCACCTACAAGGGAGAAATATGGACATATTTCCCAGAATTCTCAGGAGAATGCCATGTCCACACAGAGGTCTCATTGGCTATCTCCATTGTCTATCTCCCTATACTCCCAATCCTGAAATTGACACATGAGTACATGACTGCCACAATGAGTAAATGCTTCCAGTGCTTCAACTTGTTGAAACATTTAAATTAGTATTCCATCAATTCCAGGAGCCTTGTTTGGGGCTAATGCTTCCAGTGAAGCTTGAACTTTTCCTTTAAGCACTATTGATTCCAGCTCATTTGCTACCTCTTGATATAGTTGACTGTTGATTAACTCTTTTGGGGACAGTAACTCTGTGTCTTCTTTCCATCTTCTTTTGATTGGACAATCCTATATTGGTCAATATATTCCTTATAGAAAGAAGTAAAACTGTGTCATGTAATGTGGCTTCCTAAGCTGTTTTCTTTATGGAAGTATACTAGCATATCTTTCTCCTATAGATAGGCTTGTGAGTTGTAACTACAAATGAAGCACTTAACCAGTGTCAGGAGGGATCCTTGATCCACAATCAAGTCAATTCTGACTCATAGTGACACTATACAGGATTTCTGAGACTAAAAATATTTACAGGAACAGATAGCCTCAAATTTATTCTATGGATGTTCCATGGGTTCCAATTGCTGAGTTTGGGGTGAGCTTTCCATTGTCCACCCAACAAGGCTCCTCCTTGTTTCAAGTCATCCTCACTTGAATATACAGGATACTTCAAAACCAGAAGAGATTTTTTTTCCCCATTGCAAATTAGACAGACATCTTTAATACAAATGCATGATGTTTGGGGGGACTCGAGTGCAAAAGAGGGAGAGACTTCTGATATGTACAGAACAAGAGACTAAAAATCTGACCTGTAGCCAATCTGAGAGGCATTCTTCTATTATACACTAGGGTTTCTAAACAAGGACAAGCATTCCTGCTTCTTCCATCCTGCAGCGGTCTAGTTAGGAATGTTTCTATTGAAGGGATCTTTCTGTAGTTTTCTTTTAGATGTCAAGTGTGTTAAGATCACTAAGCTGCTGAAGCCATTGACACAAGGATGTTGAGAAATTCAGACAGGGGGAGGGATCAAGATGCCTCTGGTTTTGCTCTGGCTCCCAGTGAGGGGAGAGTATAATTCGGATGGGCCCAATGATGCACAAGGAATACCCGCTTAGCTGCAAAGATCATTTTGGAGAACTAATTTAAGCTCCCACTCATCAATTAACTGAGTTGATAAAACAAACAAACAAACAAACAAAATGTTTCATTGCAATCTAGTCCATGCTGATTCGTGGTGACCTTATAGCATGGGGTAGAATTTCCCCTGTAGATTTTCAATATTATATCTCTCTTGGCTGTTGTTAAGTGCCATCTAATTGGTCCCAACCCATTGCTACCCTATGCATAACAAAAAGAAACACTTCCTGGGCTGATCCTTGGTGGCACCCATTAACTTGGCGGTTCAAATCCAGCAGCAGCTCTTCAGAAACAAGACTGGGCCTCCCACTCCCACCAGAGGGCAGTTATGCCCCCCCCCAAAAAAAAGAAACACATCCCATTCCTGCCCCCATCCTCCCCATTGTTCCCACTGTTGACCTTCACTCTTCTCAAGGTCGAAACCCTCAACTTTCTCTTGAGGGGTTGCTGATGGTTTCAAATGGCTGACCTGGGGGTTAGCAGCCCACCACATAGCCCACTGCAGCCCCAGGAGTCCTTAACTTACTTGATGCCTTTTCTCATGCATCCACTTTTATTCCTTAGTCACATAGCGGGCACAGAGGTCCCGCTCCTGTGTGAAAAAAATCCAGCTCTGCTTATCACAACAGACAGTCCATGTGTATTTTACTCTTCTTTTTAGAACAAATCAATGAAAAGTTACAGTCACTCAACCGGAAGACAGAAACGATTGTCATTTGTTTTCAGATGGACACGAGCTGGAAACCAAGTTCTGAATAAAGCCAAGGACACGGGGGGGGGGGGGAGGACTAGAGAGGTGTTTTCTTCTTACCAGACCTGTTTCCCCAAAGTCAAGCACCCACGCAAACAAACAAAAGCAAACCATTTGCTCTCAAATGGACTTGGACTCATAGCGAAACCACGTGTTCCAAAGCAGAAATGTGCTCAAAGCATTTCAGCGGCTGTTACCTTTCAGAACTAGAGGTCGAGGACTTCCTTCAGTGGTGCCTCCTAGGTGAATCTGAAGTGCCCACCTATTGTGAGTTGTGAGTACTTAACCAGTTGTGCCACCCTTTTAATTAAAAAGGGGGATAAGAAACATGATCAGACTAAAAATACCCCCAAAGGCATAAAACTCTATCTCACTGCATAGAGTCAATGTTGACTCATAGCTACCCCTGGAGGTGTCCAATACTGTTAACTATCCACAGGAGTGGAAAGCCCAGTCTTTATCATGAGGAGCTGCTGTTGGTTTTGAACAGATGACCTTGTGGATCACAGTCCAACACACACCACCACACCACCAGAGCTTCAAAAATGGCTTATAGTCCTTTCAATTCTTAGCGAAAGTATTATTTCCTGGAAGAATAATTGTCACAGGTAATTGTCTTTCTGACTTTTATTGCTATTTGTAAAACCCTTTAGGAACACAACATTTACCGTATTAAATTGAGGGTGTATTTTATCTTTCCTTAAAGAAATAACTGCTTAAGAGCAGGGCAAATAGGTTTTTTCTCTTCTCTCAAAAGGTGAATCCCTAAAGTATTTGTTAAGTTCAGAAATAAATGGGTGATTATTAATGTTGTATACCTACACCTAGTTCCAGTATTTTTTAAGCTATGTGTTACTTCTTATGACTTTTGTCCAGGTAACTACTGAAGAGGATGATTTGGAGACAGAGTTCTACAATAGCTTAATTCACTTTGACAATAAAAAAAACCGAAACAGTGCACATGAAAGTCTACAGGGAAACTCTTTTTCGATACCCATTCTCTATTCCTCACGGAGCAGTCACAACGTCAACCAACAGTCTGCCTTCGTACAAGCTGTTCAGGCCTCCCACAAAAAGGTAATAAAAATAATTTCTGGTATTCCTATTCTTTCTTGAAAATTAAAACTGACTCCAGCAATGGTGTGATTACATAGATATATCAAATTAGTGGGATTCTTTGAAGAGATCTCAAAAGTTAGATATTTTTAGTCATATTCCACTTCAAAAAGTTTAGACGCAAGGCTGAGCCCTGGTGGCATAGTGGTTGTGTGCGGGACTGCAGCCCACTGGGATGGAGGTTCAATTCCAGCAGCAGCTCTACAGTAGCAAAGGCTGGGCCTCCTACTCCCACCACCAGAAGGCAGTGATGCCCAAAAAAACAAAAACAAAACAAAAAAAAGTTTAGATGCAATATATATAGCTGTGGTTCCCTTTCATATACATTGGTTATTAGTATTCTTTGATTTTCACTTATATCACATCATTTTAGATTTGTTTCTTATAAACCACATGTAGTAGAACATTGTTTCTATAATATAGTCTCAGAATTTTTGCTAGGGATATTCAACAAATTTACATTAATTGTGCTTGAAATGAATTATCTTATTATTTGTGTTAACTGAATCCAGTTTCTTATCTTACCAAGGGAAAGATTTATTTCTGGAAAACACAGGGCATTATTTAAGGATTTGGAGGGTGAAGAAATCCTTAACAGTCTGAATGGCTGGCCTCAGTACTTCATGTCCCCCACATGCATACCAATTTTTTAAGGATTCTAGTTGTGTACATGAGAGTATCAGGCATTTCCATCAGGGTATCAAGCAGTTCTGGCAAATGCATTCCCAAGATGTTTTATGTATTCTGCTCATGCTCTGTCCAAATCTCTATCTTTGATCCTTTGACCTGTCTAATTTCCCCCTGAGAGATTTCACACACATAATTCTTTATGGAATCAGGGTGTGAGGTCTCTCTTTCTGTAGCTGCTTCCAGCTTATATGGGGCTCAGAGTATCCTCGCCATGCCTCTTTGAGTAGAAATCTCTCTTGTTAAGGAGAACAAGTTCTATCCAGTGGGAATACTTGACTTGAGGTTGTGAATCATTCACAATAGGCTTATTCGTGGTCTGGAGGCTGAGTTTTCTCAGGATCAATTGAGATAAATTCTGCAACAGTCCCACCAAGGTTGTCCTAAGGTAAATTCTCACAGTCATAACGAGCCAAAAGATAAGAGGACTAAAGAACTGACTGACAACCTATCAACGCTGTGCTTGCCCAAGAACAATTCAAGACTTCCTTCCCCTACTTTACTCTCAAAGCTTCTTAATGGACATGCCATTATAAAAACAGGAAAGTATTAGTTGGTCTAACAGGATGAAATGAAAGATTCCAAAATATAACTTTGTTCCCCTATATGTTCTCGCTCTGGGGACACTATTAGACCAAGCTGTCTAGTTTGTGTGCTTGTGCTTGTGCGTGTGCACGTGTATGCATCTTTCTCTAAGAACACTACCTCTTGCTGCATTTCTCTGCGGTTTAGTGGTTAGAATTGTGTGTGTAGAAAGAATATCTAGATGACTTTTGGACTGATTCCAAGCATAGAATGGAGATAGGGTTCTGTGTGCAGCCTACTGCTTTCTGTCAAACCTTTGCTATCAGCTCATCATATTTCCTATCCCTCCTTGCTTCCCTCCCTCATGAAACCTTGATAATTTATAATTTATTATTATTTTGTCATATCACACACTGCCTGATTTCTTCCTTTTCCCTGTTGTCTGTACCCCAGGAAGGATGTTATATGTCGATCCTCATAATCAGTTCCCCCTTTGTCTACCTTCCCTATAGTACTTACCTGTGTGCGGCAAGAAGTGTTGACTACTTCCTAAACGCTACCATGCTGAGCTAGCAAAAGTCCAAAGTTTCTGTTGTTCAGGGACACTTTTGCCATCACTGTGACACTCCCATCACTCAGTAGTTTTGTCAGCTGTTGGTCCCATGGTGATTGATGAATTTTTCAAAGACTATTTCAACTCAAATTTAACATAATGTATAGATTAATGCTCTGAAAAGTGACCAGTGACAACCTGAGTTTTGAAGTAAGGAAATTCATTTTTACTTTCATTTTACAACCAAAATTTTCAGGATATATCATGGAAAGCTCTGGTATTTTACTACGAAATATTTCTTTTCCCTGAAAGACAGATAAGAATATTGTATTAGTAGCTGTGTGTCACAGAAGTCATCAGTTAACTATACTTATAGTGAGTATGCATGAAGTAAAAACTTGTGAAAACTAAAAGTGGAGCAAGGAAGAATGAATTGATATTTTAAGATAGGGATTCTTGTGGCAAATGCAATGAGGCATTAAATAACTAGCACTTGCCCTGGATTGTGAAAGTTCACCCAAAAGCATTCCTCATGCAGTATCTAATCCCCTTAAAAGGCCAGAGATAACTGACAGAGAGTTATCATGATATTAGATTAAAATTAGATTAAAAAGTGCCATATGTGAAGATCGATAATCAAATTGTACTTGTAGGTAAGCCAGCCATCAGAGGGTAGATTTGATCAGTGGTTGATTCAGAAGGGTGTCAAAAATCTAGATTCTAGTCTCTTATCTGTCTGACTCTCCAGTCAGGTACTTGACCTTCTTTAGGTAAGAGAGATTTTTGAGCATTTTGGACTTTCTGTACTTATTCACTAAAGCCAGCATGACCTACAAGATGAGGGATGGAGATGATAAGCAAGGATTATGACAGGTGGCAAAGGTATGACAGACCTGAGTTGCCAGAGTAGTTGCCAGAGTTTTAGAGGATTTGGAAAATTTCAACTTTGAAAAAAAAATTTAATGATGCATTTCAGTTCTCCTAATCTAAAATGAGTAGATTTAATGATAAATGGAGGAAGTTCTATTAAGCTTCTTTCTTGGGAGCAAAAATTTATTAGAGAACCATAGGGAGGTAGACCTTTACCAGCTCTTGCAAAAATGTTTTTAATATCTGGGGGGCAGGTCTGTAAAGTGGGGTAGAGTTATAAACCTATCTCTTAACACTATTTTTTGGTTGGAGTCTTAGGATCCAAATAAACAGGGTTTAATTATAGCCTCTTAAAAAAAAGAACAGGAAGAGCACTAATGCAGTCCCCTATTATGGCCCTCTTGTACTGATTTTTTTCTTTTAAAAAAAATGGCTATTACATTCTTTTGAGAGCGGCCTTTGGTTAATGGCTGCTAGTTTGCTATCATATTGTAGACTGCCATTTTCAGGCCAAGTGTCATTGCTGCCAAGCTCAGTGCAAAAAAATTTTTCATTAGAGTTTGAAAATTAAAATTTCAGCAGTGCTTATGGTTGAGTTCCAGTGGTGTGGATAGAGATTTTTTAATACTTGCTTTAAATCATTTTATTGGGGGCTCATACAACTCTTATCACAATCCCTACATCCATCCATAGTGTCAAGCACATTTGTATATTTGTTGTCATCATCATTCTCAAAGCATCTGCTTTCTACTTGAGCCCTTGGTATCAGTTCCTCATTTTCCCTTCCGACATGAATCCTTGATAATTTATAATTTTGGCATATCTTACACTGTGTAACGTCTCCCTTCACCCACTTTTCTGTTATCTATCTGTCCCCTAGGGAGTAGGTTATATGTAGATCCTTACAGTCAGTTCCCCCTTTCTACCTCACCTTCCCTCCACCCTTCCAGTATCGCCACTCTCACCACTGGTCCTGAAGGAAACCTCTGCGCTGGATTCCCTGTGCACAGAGATATTAAACCTTGGTTTCCCATCTACATATGAGCAGAAAAGTGGATGGCAGAAGCCTTGGGCTTCAGTGTTACAACCTGCTTGGAGGAAATGTGTCCTCCCCACCACCTTCCAACCCTGGGTTTCTAGAAATGTACCAGGTGACCACTGCATCACCCTTTCTAGTGAGGCCTAACCATTCTGACCCCTGGGAACCCTCTCCAAAATGCTCTTCCTTCTTCTCACGGGAGCTGAAACCTAACTGGCTTACTGCAAAATCCCCTGAAGGTATGAGAAGCCGCAAAAGGCAAGGGCAGGGTGCAAAGACTTTACTCATTACTTGAGCAGCCATGCTCAAGAAACCCTGATTCTCTCTGACCTGAGGGTTTCACAGGAAGCAGCTTAGCAAATAGACATTGCTCTCACAGATGGATCAATTTTCCTTTGACTTGTGGGGGAGCCTGAAAGTTAGAGCTGGGCAGCAATCACGCAGTGTGAAGCCATCAACGGCCCCTCCTGAGAAAGAATGGGCTTTCTAATTCCAGAAGCAGTTAGAGTTTTGGAAACTCGTGGGAGCCTGCGGGGGGGAGGGGGAGTGCCACGAAGAGTCAGCACTGACTTGATGGCAGTGAGTTTGGAGTTGGGGTTGGAGCCTTTAGCATGGCTTCTGGGATCTGTAAAAAGTAGTAACTCCGTACCGGTCATTTGCAGGTTGGAAAATTCTCATAAGATCCACAAAGTAAAACGACACTTTGAATGCCTCTGTCCCAATGCTTGTAGGGAAAACTGCCCTGTGATATAATGCCATATCACTTTCATAATTGTATTCTGGTGATGGCCACCACGTCAATTCCAACACATGACAAAAGCAAACCTGGAAATTGTCCCTGGGGCAAAAGACTCCTCGATCTCCCTTGAAGCTGCTTCTGGTCCCAATCTGTTGACCTCACACTTAGCAGCCCACAGAATTTTTCATTCAGTGACCAGGACTCCTCACTGATGTTTACAAAAGGCAGGCAGCATAAAGGACAGATTTACTTAGCATTGGGGGCATGATAGCTTTGTGTCAGACCTGAACATAGCTCACATTGTAACAAACTTTTTAAAGTAGTTACTTATATATGGAGAATACTCTTTAAATGTCTATAATATTGCCATGTAAAGAAGTTAGAGATTTAAACGATCAATTGGCTAATTTCTATTTGGGGATCAAGAGTAATTCACAAACCTTTCAGGGTTCTAGAAATCTTGGTTTAGTCTAGTTGCCTTCAAGTTCAGGATATTAGTTCTTTTTATAAGTCCAATGCTAGTTCATTCCTGCAAAAAACTCTTCGTTAAAAAGTGGATCTGTTAGGTTCCTATCTTAGGGTAGCTCAGTTTTTTGCTTCAGGGCACTGAAACAATTAACACATCAAAAGCACTTTTGTAATCCAAATGAGTGTTTATAAAGAATGGGAAAGTTTCGGGTTTTACAGTCTCAAAAAGGTACATAGTCCTGGAAAGCGTGCCAGGTCACACAAAGCCATGAGTCTGGACACACACACTCACTCACATGTGGTAAGAGCACCAAAGCAGGAGCTTGAAAACCCACCCATGCAGAATTGGGGAATACCTGGAGGCCAAGAGAGGGTGTGGGGCCCCAGAGGGCCCGAAGCACGGTGCACGTGGGCAACTCCCGCCCTTGGTCTCAGCAGGCGCCAAAGCAAGAGCTGAGTACAAAGAGAGACCTGCAGCCCGCAGCCTGCTTATCTCACCACTGTGGCTGGGGAAGCATGGTTGAAGGCCGATCTTACTGACAGCACGTAAGCTCACATGGGTGGTATCATGTGCTGGTACTTAAGGTGGGTGTGCCTGGGTGAACCTCCCACCAGGACCCAGGGTCCTGTGTCAGAGTATGCCCAGTGTGGAGTTTCCCATACTGTCCAATTAATGTGCCTGATTTTTTTCCAAACCCATTTTTGTGGCATGGACCTCTAATTTTCCTTTAACTCGGGCATATACTTCTTTGTACCTAACCTAGCTACCTAATAGGTTCACATGGCAAAATCTTATCCACATGGGACAAAACTTGATATGGCCATGGCTAAGTTGAGTATATAAGCTGTATGCATGCGTGTATATATATATGTGTGTGTGTGTGTGTGTGTATACATAGAGTATGAAATTCATGAACCAATCAAAGTTAATTAAAAGACAGAAGGAATCTATTTTTGTCATGTACAGATATGATTTTGCCTTGTGGATGTAATATCGGTAAACTCTGTTTTCTTTTTTTTCCCAATGATTTTATTGGAGGTTCTTACAGCTCGTATGACATTCAATACATGATTTTATAAAAAAAAATACTTGTACATATGTTGCCATATTCATTACCAACTCTGTTTTCTAATAAATAGGTCTGCCAAGATTTGGCTAAAACCTGTTTCAGATCTAATAGGGTAACTAACCTCTGGCCTCCTCAGGCCTTTCAGAAGCAAAGGAAAGGATGAAACCTCTGATCCTCACTAAAGAGCTAGAAAATTAACAGCATCATCAGCTTTTTTATAGCTTCTAAATAAACACATCAAAATTTATCTTATGTCAAAGAAGTTTTAAAACATTTCATTGCCATTAACTTTGATTGGTTCATGATTTTTTTGTTTTTCAAATATGCATATTATATAAATATGAACTCAGCCATGGCCATACAAGGTTTTGTTGATATATTTTCAAAACACTGTTATGTTCTAAACAGCTCTTATAATAATTCTTTAAACAAAAAGAACACATTTAACAGACCTGAAAATAGAGGCATTTTTTCTTTACAAGAGTATGTGAATTTCCAATTTAACAAACATTTACCAATTTATATTAGTAAATAGCTTAGAAGTTATGATCCTACAATTCATCTCTCTTGATATATATATAACTTATAATATGAAAAAATTTGATTCTTAAAGATGCACATGCTACAAAGTCAAAGTTAAGTTCTTAAGAAAAGAAAGTATATGCACTTTGACTAATTACTATCTGGACGTAAAGCATATGTTTGCTAACATTTTGCTTTAGAAGGTCTTCTTATCCCAAATCAAATTGATCGTGCACTCTTTGGAAGTACTGTCTCTTAATAACGCTTTCCTGAAACATCCCTTTATTTCATAAAAGTCCCTTGGATTTTCTCTGTCTTGGTTTTCTGCATAGTATTATCTTTGAAGGTCTATCTAGATAAGATAGTCTGGATAAACAATCTGGAGTAGAAAACTATAGGACTGACATTCTCAGGGAACATGGGAGAAGGCTACACAGGGGAAAAGAACAGGATGTTCACAATCTAAAGGACAAGAGAACAGCAAGTAACCCAAAATCAATGGCGAAAAGGGTATAGGAGATCTGATAGAGCTTGATCAAGAGTAATGTAACCAAAAGGAATTACTGAAACCCCCAAAGAAGGCTGAACATGATAGTGGGACAAAAGGAAAATAAAAGGAAATAGAGGAGAGAACTAGAAAGCAAAGGGCATTTATGGAGGTTCAAATACAGGCATGTGCATATGTAAATATATTTTTACACAATGATAGTGAAATAGATCTCTGTACACATATTTATAGGTTGAGTTTTAAGGTGGCAGATGGACACTAGGCCTCTATTCAAGTACACCCTCAATGCGAGCACACGCTGTTCTATGAAACTGGCACTCTTTGATACCCGCCTTCCAGACACAATCACTGAAGACAAAATGAATGCATAAGCTAATGTGATGAAGAAAGCTGATGGTGCCTGGCTATCAAAAGACATACCATCTGGGGTCTTAAAGAATTAAAGTTAAACAAGAGACCATTTAACAGGGAAGCAAATAAGCCCACATGGAAGAAGCACACCAGCATGTGTGATCATGAAGTGTCGATGGGATCAGGATCAAAAGATCCAAAACAGTTATATTGATGTGACTCAAGATGTCTGAAGTGGAGACCTAAAGCTCATCTGTAGACAACTGGTCCTCCCCCACCAAAAAAAAAAAAAAAACTACACAGAAGGGGCAATTCAACCATGGTGCAATATAACACTAACCAAAACACACATCATTTTTCTAGTTCCTGAATGCTTCCTATCCCCTACTACCATGACCCACTCCTACCATACAAATCTGGCTAGACTGGACTATACACATTGGTATAGATAAGAGCTCAGGAAATCATGAGGGGAGAGAGAGGAGAAAGAGAGAAAGGGTAACTCATTGCAAAGTTGGGTATATACCCCTCCTCCAGGGGGGATGAATAACAGAAATGTAGGTGAAGGAAGGCAACAGATGATGTAAGAAACAAAATTAAAATAATAATATATAATTGATTAATTATCCACAAGATTGGGGGGGGGAGAGGAGCTGATATCAAGGTCTCAAGTAGAAAGAAAATGCTTTGTAAACGTTGATGACAACATATGTGCAAGTGTGCTTAATACAATTGAATGATGGATTATTATATGATTTGTAAGAGCCCTCCAATAAAATGACTAGCAACAACAAAAAGAATAGAATATTCTTATTAATGCTTTAAGTCCTCATGTATAACTATGGTAAATTTTTGTCATTTCTTCCTGCAAATATTTAGTTAAAATAAAGAATATTTTGATAGATGTAAAAATTCTTGACAATCATTCTACATATCATTCCACTGGCTTCTAATTTCCATTGATCCATAGAAAAAAATCATATAGAGCTGATTTTCTTACTTTTATTCTCTACTTGGAAACTTAAGAGATTTATGTCTTACCCTTAGAACTCAGAATCTCTACAAACGTCATAATTTCTATTAATCTTAAGGAGAACTTGTGATACCCATTCACTATGCATTGCACTAGTAAGTCTGCTATACAAGACCTCATAAAAGTGTTGAAAAAACTGAATCAAATGAAGAAAAATATGGTGGACGAAGGCTTATTAACAACTCGTGATATGCAAATGACATAAATTTGCATGCTGAAAGTGAAAAGAATTTCAACCACTTGCTGATGAAAACCAAGGATAGCAAACAGCTTTAGTATTGATTACAACTCAATGTAAATTAGACCAAAATCTTCACAGTGGGCTGATAGGCAACATCATGCTAAATGAAAAAAAAGTTGAAGCTTCAAGGGGACTTGTTGGGACTTACCATCAATTCTCATGGAATCAATAGCCCAGAGAATATATGAAACATTGCACTGGGTACATCTGCTGCATAAGACCTCTTTAGGGTGGTGAAATGCAAGGTTGCAACTTTGAGGACCAAAGTATATCTGACTTAAGTCATGATATTTTCATTCATCTCATATGCAAGTGAAAATTCTATATTTAGTAAGGAAGACCAAAAAATAATAGATGCATTTGAATTGTGGTGTTGGAGAAGAATGTGGAAAGTACCACGGACTGCCGAAAGAATGAACAGATCTGTCTTGGAAGAGGAACATCTAGGATGCTTTTTAGAGTCAAGGATTGTGAGACTTGATCTCATATACCTTGGATATGTCATCTGGAGGGGCCAGTTACTGGAGAAGGACATCATGCCCAGTAAACTGGAGGGGCAGTGAAATCGAGAAAGACTGTCTACCAGATGATTTGACACAGTCGCTGTGTCACTTAGTGGTTTTTGCAATTTTAAGTTATTTTACTTTCTTTCTATTTTTGTCAATCACATATTTGACTTGACATTAGTTGGACAGATAGGCTATTTTAAAAGCTAACTCTCACTAAATTTCCAGCTTTTCTGATTTCCTTGTAAAATCAAAAGCACAGAAAGGTAATTAAAATCAAACAAGAACTCACAAATAGAGCAAATAGATAAGTAATCTTAGACTGGAACCTGTGTGGAAAAAGAATTTTCTAGTCTAAAATCACCATCTCCAGCCGTCAGGCACTGAGGAGTTCAACACTGGAGTGAGCCTTACGCTAATGTGAGCTGCTACAGGTCCTTCATTTGCTCGAGCTCACCGTGATCCTGAGTGAAACAGAAAGAAACACAAACCAGGCCTGCACCATCCTCACAATTTCTGCTATATTTTTGCCCATTGTTTCAGCTTCTATGTTAATATCACTCACAGAGGGTCTTCCTCTTCTTTGATGATGTAGAGTATGATGTTCTTCTCCAGGAAAATAATCACATGTAATTGCTTTGTAATAAAATGTTGAATGTTATTTATGGCTCATTCAGAACAATTATCTTCCTTAAGTCAGTGTGCCTAGAAGCTAGTGTGCCCAGAACCCTGTCATTTATTTTATAACACACATATAATATATTGCATAGTCAAAATATTACAACTAAAAGGAAATTATTTAAACACACATAAGGAAACAGCATTGTCTTTTTAACCTAGCATTCAACTCAATAAAATTTCTCATTATTCTTGCATTGACTTTCGAACCTCATTGTTATTGTAAATTTGAATGACAGTATGTGTACACATTGGTCCGGCAAACTGATATACTATTTCTTGAATCAATGCCTTTCTACATCTAGTGAAAACTGAAAATCCAAGTGAAATTCGAAATCAGTGATATCACAATAATATACATAATTGCTGTTGTCATTGGTGTTGTCGTCAGGCACCATTGAGTCAGTTCCAATCCACTGCCACTGTCTCATGTATGCAAAAATGAATAAGTCCAGAATTCACACATTTATTCCCAAAGGGATAACACATTGCTTTATCAATAGATTTTGGCATACTCAGTCCCATATCAGGCCATACATCATAGGGGGCTTACCTTCCTGGTGGAGAGCTCAGAGTGGCATGGTGTCTTCTCTGTGTTGAAGGAACTCTGAAGCTCGCCTGCCACCAGGAGGATTTTTATACTTTAAGGTAAGCAACTTTGCTTAGTCACTCATGGCATCCCAGGGTCTGTCTGATAGTTTGGATAAGTTGGACCTGTGGACATCTGCAGTTGGCTTGCATGTACAGACTGCATGACTCTGTCTTCCTAACCTTGTACTGGTTTTTCACTGCCCTGACTCACATATGTGACATGAGCTAGACAGACTCCGTTTTGTTTTACTTTCAACTTTTAAATATTTTTCTTTTAAACTTTGTCTTGAATATGCTAAATTTTAGGTTAGACTATGTACTGGTCATAAAATATGCTATCCCGTTGATGAATAGCATTGATGATTTAGCATCAGGACATGTCTCTGGACTTAGTCCTTTGTGCGTGCTCAAGACAGCAACCCTGTGCACCACAAATAGACATGCTGCCTGGTCCTATGCAATCCTCACCATTGATCCTATTGTTGAGTCCATTGTTAAAGCCAATGTGTCGATCCATATCCTTGAAGGTCTTCCTGTTTTTATGCTTGCTGTCCCTCTACATTACCAAGCATCCTGTCAGGCACTGGTCTCTCCTGACCGCCTGTCCAAGGCATGTAAGACAAAATCTCACTGTTCTTGCCGCCAAGAAGCACTCTGGATATAATGGAATCTCTAAATGAAATTTTGGAAAGCTAAATTTGAGTCAACTGCTAAAAGTAAGTTGCAAGAAATTTGGAATGTTATTTTATGTCTCCATGTCTCAGATCCCACCCATAAAGTTGCAATGATTTCCTTTTTAATTCTCTAACCTATAATGTTTTTATATAATCAATTTGCATCAGCTCATCTGTCATTCAGAAGTATTGACCCAAAGAGGACCTTTCATCAATCTCAACACTAAAATTCTATTATATTTGACACTGGTTCATAAACTTTGAATGAGCACCTTGAAATACCCACCTGGCTACAATTGAGACAGTTATGGAAAAGTATTTCCAAACTGCATGACCAATTTGTACTGAAAAAAATAAGGATCCTTAAATTCATTTTTCAAAATGAAGTTATTCACTGCTTCTTAGTATAACTGGCAAACAGAGGCATTGCCAATCTCAAAAGTACAATAGCTCTCAAAGCATTTTCACAAACAATTTGAATGATACCTTCATAATGATGGCATTTTTAAAATAAAGTTATTGGAATCATTTTATTTGTAGGACTTCTCTGAAGTCTCTCTGAATAAAACTCATTTCCTATTTTATTATGTCCAAAAACCTTATCTTAACAAATGACTTATCATTGTAAAGTATTTTTAAAATAAATATTTTTATTGGGGGCTAGTACAGTCCTTATCACCATCCTGCTGCCATCATCATTCTCAAAACATTTGCTTTCTACTTGAACCCTTGACATCACCCCTTAATATTTTCCCTCCCTTCCCATTACTCCCTCCCTCGTGAACTCTTGATAATTCATAAATTATAATTATTTTAGCATATCTTACACTGCCTGACGTCTCCCTTCAACCACTCCTTGGCTCTCTGTCCTCTAGAAAGGAGGTTATATTCAGATCCTTGAAGTTGTCTCCCCCTTTGAACCCCACCTTCCCTCCATCCTCCCAGTGTCTCCACTCTCACACTGGTCCTGAGAAGCTCACCTGTCCTGGGTTCCCCATATTTCCTATCTGTACTAGTGGTACTATCTGTACCAGTGTACCTCTTCCAGTCCAGCTGGATTTGTAAAGTAGAATTGAGATCATGATAGTTGTGGGGAGGAAGCCTTTAATAACTAAAGGAAAGTTGTATATTTCATCATTACTTCACTGAACCCTGCCTGACTCATCTCCTCCCTGGGACCCTTCTGTAAGGGGATGTCTGCCCATTAATGGGATTTGGGTCCCCACCATGCACTCTGTCTCATTCACAATGATACTTGATACCTACTCCCTTTAACCCCTCGTGATCACACAGGCTGTTGTACTTCTTCCATGTGGGCTTTGCTGCCTCTGGGATAAATGGCCACTTGTTTACTTTCAAGCCTTTAAGACCCCCTGATGCTTCTGGTAGCCAGGCACTATTAGTTTTCTCCACCACATTTGCTTATTCACTCATTTTGTCTTCAGATGATCTTATCAGGAGGGTGAGCACACAATGATATGATTTTGGTCTTTGCTGCCTCATATCTGATTCTTTCAACACCTCATGGTCACACAAATTGCTGTGCTTCTTCTATAGTGGGCTCTGTTGCGCCTGAGCTAGATGGCTACTTTTTTATCTTTAACCCATTAAGACCCCAGATGTTATATCTTTTGATAGCCAGGCACCATCAGCTTTCTTCACCACTCTTGCTCATGTGACCCTTCTGTCCTCAGCAAACCTTTTGGGAGGGTGAGCACACAGTGATATGATTTTTTTCCTCTTAGATGCCTGACACCCGATCCCTTCGTCACCTCATGACCATACTGGCTAGTGTACTTCTTCCATGTGTGCTTGGCTCCTTCTCAGCTAGATGGCTGTGTGTTTATCTTCAAGTTTTTAAGACCCCAGATGCTATATCTTTTGAAAGCTGGGCACCATCAGCTTTCTTCACCACATTTGCTTATGCACCCATTTGTCTTCAGTGACCGTATAGGGCAGATGTGCATCATGGAATACCAGTTTCTTGGATTGCAGAAGTGCTTGAGAGGAGGCCCAAAGTCCATCTGCTATCTTAATACTACACCTATAAATAAATGTACATAGATTTATTTCCTGATCGTTATAAATAATTGTATTTACATATGTACATGCCTGTATTTGGACCTCAATAAATGCCTTTACCTCCTATCTCTGTCCTCTATTTCCTTTACTTTCCTCTTGTCCCAGAATCATGCTCAGCCTTCATTTTGTTTTTAGTCCTTCCACTCAGCTGCATTACCCATGTGTAAAGGATTTTTTAAAGCTATTGATTTTTATTGCTCAATTCATGAGCAACTACATATGCTGTGTGAGTGTGTGGGTGTATGTGTGGAGATATGAATGTATATATGAGTGTGTGCTTAATCTTTGAACATATATGATGCAACCACATGCATACGCATGTGTTTGTGTAAAGAATTCTAGTTCAATGATAAACAGTCAATTACACCTTGAACGGCAGGAGTGAAACAATTACTTACTAGGTTTTCTCCCCATTAGTGAATCATAGATTTTTACTGTCATTCAATTGTTTGAGTAAGTCAGTAAATAAATGAAAAAAACTATCAAGATGATACAAGTAAGCAAAAACCAAAGAAAACTAGAAACTTTAGCAAACATGGAAATACTTGATAAAAAAGCTGCCATGAATCATGCTTGATGTAACCTATATTCCTTTTAAATCATAAGGAGGAGAGTGTTTACAGCAGAAGCATGATTTGTTTATTCTTATTCCACAATAAGCTTCTCAAAAGTAGTGCTTCCAATGCTTTGACTTTTACATAATACTGCATGCTAAAATGATAAGAAAACCAGGACAGAACTCTCCTTGTGGATATCTAAGATTATAACTCTTTATGAGAACAGGAAATCTAACCCTTCTCCTGCAGTGTCCAGTGGTTTTGAATTTATGACGGTGCAGTTGGACAGCCCAATGTGTACCTACAAGAGTATTACAAAAACCATCAATTTCATCAGGCATACCTGAGCCCTTAAAGTGACATCTTTGCTTTTTGAAACACAATAAAGTCCCTTTACAGATTTCTCCAGTGCAATATATATGGTCTGATTTTGGGCTGCTTTGACTGCTGTGTCTATAGACTCTGACTGTGGCTCCAAATAAAATGAACTCTTTCACCACCACATTATTTTGTATCGTGATATTACTTATTGGTTCAGTTATAAGGATTTTTTATTTCTTTTTATTGGGGCATAATCAATATTGAAAGATATATCCTTTAATATCCATCAGGAAGTGCTTCCATTTTTTCTGGTTTGTAGCAACTGGATTTGTATCAGCTCCAAGTGACAGGTTGTTAGTGAGTCTTCCTTCAATCCTGATGCCATACTTTTATTTGAAGGGTCCAGATTCTGAAATTATTTTCTTGGTATGCAGATTGAATAATATGTTAGAAGGATTCAACTCCGACTATGATGGGTAGGTTTGTTATGCCAACATGGCCACAGAAGATTGGTGGATCTGTTGTGACGGCACAGCCAATGAACACGTGGGATGAATTGAAGGGCAGATATAGGAAGAGCTTCGCAAGTCCCGCCCTCTCTCTCTCTTGTTTCCGGGTCTTTGGACCAGAGAGCTGCCTTGTTCGTCCTGTGCCTCGACCTCCAAGCAACACTACCCGCAGGACACCTAATCGTGGACTGTGTTACTATGAGTTGAGGATCCTTCAAGCCCTACTTCGCCACGCTCCTGGGATATACATCTTTTGAGCTGGAAACTGTTGGACTCTGTTATCTGGCTGACTGCTGGTGAGAGTTGGTGACAGTTGGTGACTGTTGCTCTGTCGTTTGCTACCTGTAACCAGATAGCCTGGGTTGCTCTACAGAGGACTATTCAGCGGCCCTCAAGAATTGAAGGACTGACAGTCTTCTAGTTGCCTCACGCAAGTGAGTTGCACCGAGCAATCTGTATTGTTTTATAGTTAACTTTTTCTCTTTTTATCTTATATGTCTTTCTCAATATATAAATATATAAAAATAATTACTAGTGTCCTGAATTTTATTTCTCTAAGAGAACCCTGTCTGACACAAGTGGTACCAGGAGTGCTTCTAGAGAAATAAAATCATAAACATAGGTCTCCTTGATTGGTTCTCCAATCTGATTAGTCTTAAGAGCACTGGTGATGCTAAGTCTACACCTAAAGACATGGATAATTCTGCCAATCCTATTAGTCCATGGTGTGAAATAGCAAAGCTAATAACTCAAATAGGAGCACCTATGGATGGGGTGCTGATTCCAGGAGAGGCTCTGGGAGAACATATGTCTGATATATTCCAGCAGTTTT
>PVJH01012130.1:0-65726 GCA_004026705.1 Nesogale talazaci
GGGGTTCTATGAAGAAGACGATAGCATCAGGAAGAAAGGCTTTTTAATAATCTGTGATATCAGATGGCACAAATGTGCTTGCTGAAAGTGAGGACGACTTAAAGCTCATACTTGTTAATAAAGATAAAGATTGCAGTCTGCTGTATGGGATACACTCAATGTAATGAGACCAGCATCATCACAACTGGACCAATAGATGAAATCATTATAAATGAAGAAAAGACTGAAGTTGTTAAGGGTTTGGTCCTTCTTGGATCTACATTCAATACCTGTGGAAGCAGCAGTCAAGAGTTCAAATAATGCATTACAATGAATAAGTATCCTGCATAAGCCCTCTTTAAAGTGTTGAAAGATAAGGATGCTCCTTTGAGCCTTAAGGTGTGCCTGACCCAAGCTATGATATTTTCTTTTTTGGAGGGCGCGGAGGGGAGGGCATCACTGCCTCTGGTAGTCGTGGGCGCTACCCAGCGCTGGTTGGTCCTGAGGTCCGCCGCTGGATTTGAACCGCCAAGCCCGCGGGCCGCAGTCCCACTTAACCACTTAAAAAGTGGTTAACGCACTCAACCACTTAAAAGTCACTGGGGCTCAGCCCTGCCATGATGTTTTCAATTGCCTCATATGTAAGTCAAATTTTGATATTGAATTAGGGAGACCAAAGAAAAGTCCATGCATTTGAACTTTTGTGTTGGTGAAGAATATTGAAAGTATCGTGGACTACCTAAAGAATAAAAAGATCTACCTTGGAGGAAATGCAGTTAAAATAGTCCTTTGAGACAAGAATGAGCCTTAGTCTCTGTGTTTTGTACGTGTTGTCAGGAGAAACCTGTCGTAGGGTAAGTCCCTCAAAATGAATCAGGAAATTCTAAAAGTCCAATTATTTTTATGTTGCCTAGATTGTTCCAGCTGAAGAATTCAAGGATTGTTATATTTCCTTCACAGGTTCTTTGCCCAGTCTCTGCAAACATGTGGGACTCCTGTCTGCTTCCTTGACTTTGCTCATGACCTTTCTTCTATCTTGAATGTAGTTTTCTCTTTCTTCCACTTCAGAAATCCTTCTTATTATTAAACATTTAGTTCGAGAATCATTTCATCTTCATATGTTCTGTCCTGTGATTCTTTATATTCCTATTGCAAATAATTATATATTTAGTCACAAAATGCCTAGAGAGTACTGTTGTTCGAATATTTTATAAGAATACATATTTCTTAATAATAAAATTCTGGATTCTATGAAGTTAGAGGATATCTTTTATGTTACCTTTGCTTTTTAAAAAGCCCACATATTATTAATAGTGTAAAAGTATATCCTCATCATAACATTTTAGAATCCAAATCAATATAATGTATTTATTTCCTCAACTCAGTAGCTGAGTAAGTCTTTACAGTACTTTATTTCATGAAAAGAACTTTTATATTATTTTTAATACAGACTACTTTCCTTGTCTTTGTTTGAACAATGGATTACATTGCCTTTTCAATACCGTAAGGTATTTCCATCTGTGAAATTAGAGGAAACTTTGTTGAAGGAAGTCATGTGAGTAAAGTTTATTGCAGAGATCAAGAAATGGCAATCTGAATTGGAGCTTCAGGTAGTCTTGTACTCCCATGGCTATTCAGAAGTTGACATTAGGAACCCCCCTCCCCAATAAAAGGTTTACTTGTTATTATTGAGAAATCACGTAAGCCAAGCAAGAGTAAAATTTGTGATCAAATCCAGCTGAAGTTATTTTGCTTATACTATGTTAATTATAATTCAAGGCTGTAAAGTACATAAGTGAAAGACTGTAATGTTCATTTGTATTGATAATAGTGTCATTTTTCAGTAAAAATGCAAGTTTCACTGTAATGATTCTAGTTTTCTACTCAGAAAGATTACTCCTTTCACATGACTTGGAAAACCTTACTGAATTGGATTTGTGAATTGTTCACAGCAATGGGAAAGGTCGCACAAAAATTGAGTGTGAGAAAAGAGGACCCTTTAGCTTTGTGAGCAGAGGGATGAATCACTGGGCCCGGGGATCGGGATCATGTACTCAGAGGACACCAAGGCCTGCTGTCATTATATAGTTCAGAAAGACAATCTTCTTAATCCTACTTGGATGAGGATGGAGCAACTGGGGTCTTAAAATCTCTTGAGAGTCACCTAAGGATGGCTAACCATTTGCCTATCCACATCCAGAGGAAAGGAAAATCCACAGAAATATGGAAAGATTGATCGAGTGAAGTAATGGAGACCACACAAACTTTAGTCTTTAAAACTGAGACCAGAAGAACTAGAGGGTGTCCAGATATCTATACAAACATTTCTGAAATGAATCACATTTCTGGATAATGGCTAGAACAGGATTAAAATGGGGTTGGGGGAGGCTCAAATCATAAGAGAACCCTGGTTTACTAGTAGGAGAGACTAGGTCTATGGCCTTCCATCACTCTTCAGGTCTGGAACTAAGCTCACTCCTGTGTTAGAAAAATGAATTATTTCAGATAAAAATGGCAGCATATACCTAGCAAAAGAATTCAGAAGGTTGGGGGAAAATAGAAAGGGAAACAGGACACACAGGGGACGTATGGAATAAGAAATGGTGCAATGTAGTGATTGTGATGGATGAGTTGAAACAAAATATGTCTAAATTGTTCAGTGTAAAGCTGATAATCTATTTCATACACTTTTACCTAATTAACAAAAGATTGTAACATGTATTCTACTCATAGAAGTCTTCCACAGGGCAAATTTAGGCTGGGTTATTTTGTTCAGTTTTTATTCAGCCTAAGATATGCTGAATGTGTTCTTCCTTTTTGATTTCCTAATTGAAGCTTAGAAATCATATTCTATCTGCTTCAGAGAACAGGTCAATAATAAATTTGACTCTCTGAACAATAATGACCAAATATCTGATATGGTGTATGATGACATTAAGGTTATCATGTACAACCTCCCAAAAAATGTCATTAAAAAGATGGTGGGGTAAAAAGAAAACACCCACATACAGGTCAGAAGATACTCTAAAATTTTTTCTTGGGTATAGGGAAGTTAAAGTGACTGGAAGAAAGGATTAAGTAAAAAAAAAAAGATGAACAGAAAAAGTCAAATGACCTCTTTGAAAGAACAAGTACAATAGTTTAAAGAAATATGCAGTGAATTGAAATAGATACCAAAAAAGAGCAATATATTCAGTTTATCTCTAGGGTAAATTCAAACCTTATCTTTTAATATTGAAGGGTTTCATAGGGAAAATATTGAATTATGCAGGAGGCATCAAAAAAAAGGATAAAAAGAAAAATAGAGTCACTACCAAATTGCATCCAAACATTTCAATATATAGCCTGTATTTAAAAACTGGTGGTCTTTCAATCAAAGCTGCACTGAAGGCACTACCAAAAACCATAGCGCCAAGAATTAATGAAATGTTAACTGAAGTGTTTCAACAAACTGTTGCACTATTTTGAAGCAGTAACTAGTTTATACCAAGACATTTAGAAAACAGCTATCTGGCCAACAATTTGGAGAACATTTATACTCTTGCCCATTCTAAGCAAAAGTATCCAGTAGAGTTTGGTAATTATTGAATAATATTAAGATCACACTCAAAACAAGTTGCTGCAAAATTGGAAAGTGGTTGCAGCAGAACATTGAAAGAAAAATGCCAGAAATCCTGATTCAGAAATATCTGAGACATGAGTGAGGTCCTTACTGATCATCAGCTGAATCTTGGCTGAATGTGGGATATACCGGAAAGATGCATCATTCTGTTGTATGGATTTTATAAAGGCCCTTAACGAACGATGGATAGCATTGCAAAGAATGGAAATTCCAGGACATTTAATTGTGCTCATACAGAATCAGCATATGGACCAAGAAGCACTCATTCGAACAGGATATGCAAATACTGCTTGTTTTAAAATCAGGAGAGATGTGTATCGGGGTTCTGTCAATGAATCATATTTATCCAATTTGTGTGCTGAGCAAAAAATCCTAGAAACTGGACTACAAAGAAGGTCATGGCATCAGAATTGAAGGAAGGCTTATGAATAACCTGTGACTTGCAGATGACAATACCTTGCTTGGTGCGAGTGAGGATTTGAAGCTCTTGCAGGTGTTTATTTTTTAAACATTTTGTATTTGTTATTTTTTTAATGTTTTATTGGGAGCTCTTAGAGAGAGAGAGTAACATTCTACCATTCAGTCACATCCAGCAGTATTTTACAATTGCTGCCACAATCAGTTTCAAAACATTTTCTTTCTTCTTGCGCTCCTTGATATCAGCTCTTCTTTGTCCCCTCCCTCTCCCATCAGATCCCCCAGAAACCTTTCTTCTTCCCCCCTCCATATCTTACACAATCATTTCTATCCACATAAAATTCTGTTGTTTGATCCCATGGATGCAGTCATCAATGCTAATCAGCTGCCCACCCCAACCCCTCCTTATACCCTCAGGGAACCATGACTCCTCTTATTGTTTCTGAAGTTTATCTTTCTTGACTTTCATGTACCAAATGATCTTAAATATACAGGTAAATATACACAAATTTAGCATGCCTAATGAGGTTAAACAAGTAAAAATCATAATTGTAAGGGAAGGAAATATTAGAGATCTAAGGTTGATGAATTTGAAGCACTGCCACCTTCAGTATGGATTACAACTCAGTGTAAAGAAAACCAAAATGTTCTCACACAGACCAATTGTCACTATCATGATAAAAGGAGAACATATTGAAATTGTCAAGGATTGTGTCTTGCGTGGATCCACAATCAATGCATACAAAGGCAGAGAACATACAATGCAATGACACATTTCATTGAGCAGAGCTGCTGCAAAAACCCTTTTTAAAGTATTGAAGAGAAAGGATGTCACTTGGAAACAAAGGTATGTCTGACTCAAGTCATGGTATTTCACTCACCTCCTATGCCAGTGGAAGTTGAACAAGGAGGTAGACTGAAGAATAGAGGCATTTGCAGTATGGTGTTGGTAAAGAATATTGAAAAGTACCATGGACACATATAAGAACAAGCAAATCAATTTTGCAAGAAGTAGAAGTAGAGTACTCCTTAGAAGCAAGGATGGTGAGACTTCATCTCATTTACTCTGGATATATTATCTATCAGGAGAGACCAGTCCCTAGAGGAGAAAAAAAATTGAGATTTGTAGAGAATAGAATTTTCTGTAGAATGCCAGTGAAAATGAGGAAAATGTCCAATGGAATGGATTAACCAAGTGGTGGCAACAAAGGGCTCAAACAAAGCAATGGAGACTGGCCTGGGGCCAGGCAATGCTTCCATCAGTTCTACATGAGGATACATTGACTCAGAGCTACCTCACAGCAGCAACAACGTATGGAGTGAGATAGTGATCCAGTTTGTAAAGTGGTCAACAGGATGTTTACATCAAGTAAATTTGATGATTTCATTAACACAGTAAATGCAAGGGTGAAGATTCCAGGCCAGAGCTTCTGTTTTCAAATTTCCTCAAGCTCGTCCCAAACCTGCAAACTTAGAGTCCTTGATAGACTAACACTGCCCCTGTGAGTAGAAAGTGTCAGATTTCACCCTCATTGGTTCCAAACTCCTGACTTGGGGGCTAACAGCACACGTGTAGCCACTGTGCAGCCACTTTCCAGCGTCTCTGGATTTGCATGAGTGGTGGTGGGTGTAAACCTGTAGTTGCCATTAAGATTTTTTAAAGATTCAAAATAATACAAGCACACATATGTCATCAGATTCACAATAGCTGCTTTCATTCATGTGTGCATGTCGGATGGTCTCCTAATCTACTATCCACTGACAGGAAGAAGAGATGTGCTTTGTGTAATATTTTTTGAAAACACAGACTAAGTTATAATATCAAAACATCTAAGGGTGAGAATTTGAAATTTTTTTTCTTCATACCTATTTCACATTTTAGGTTCAATCTTGGATCAGAATCAACCCATCTGAAAACAAGCTTAGACTGGTGGTGGCATTATCAAATATTATTTGATAACAAAACAAAGCCAGGACTGATATTTTTCTATTAGCTATTAGTCCTGGCACATACACCACAGATGTGCCCTAATATCAGCACTTGAGCTGAATTGGCATGAAAAAATGCCTTTTTAAAAGTGCCCATGAACTTCAAAGAACATTAGTCACCCTACCATTGATCCAGAATTTAAGGCACCAGTCATTTACTAAATATCTTAATGGACATGATTGTGAACAAATCTATTTAAAAATCTCTCATTTTCTAAATATTTTAATGGACATGACTATGAACAGATCTACTTAAAAAACTCCTTATATAGGATAACATTTGGTGAAATGTGGTGTGTTTCATCAGAGAGGTTTTCTTCACATACAACATATATCAAAACCATGTATATCAACGTCAAAAGCACAGCCTGTTTAAATAAGCAATCTTACATTTTGCATGTCTGGATTTCCAGTCTATTCCATCCAAAGATGTTAACCAGCTCCTTATGAAACATTTTTCCAAATGTTCTTCTTAGAATTCTGAGTTCTACTAAAATAATGCTGTATGATGTTTTTAAAAGTGTACATATCCATTCACCATTGTTTTTTTTAACTTTTTCTGGGTCATAACATAACAAAACAGTTACTTGTGAGTAGATTTTGACCATTGTGACTGCATTTAGGTCAGAGTAGATTATTGTTCCCTATGGTTTTAAATTCTGATTTGGGGGAGTATATATTGCCAGCCGTTTCTCCCATGGAAATTGTGGGTGGATTCAAACCTTCAGCTTTTCAGTTATCAGTGGGGTGAACTAGCCATACCCAGGGGCTCATGTTTAGTTGTACTGCATAGTAATTATGGAAAAATCCACCAGGCCTTAAAGTACCCATTGCCATTGAAAGGATTTCAACTCATAGTGATTATAAATGGGCTCTACTTTAAATCTCCATGGGAGCAGATAGCCTCATCTTTCTTTTGCAGAGCAGCTGATTGTTTGGAACTACTGACCTTGTGGTTAACAGCCTAATGCTTAGCCCACAATACTGTCATCGCTCTTGAAGTCTAAAAGTATAGCTCAATATATTGTAATAAAGAATTTGACATCTTAATCATGAAATGTATTTCCAGGAGCCTCTGACCATTTTCAATCACAGATATTGTCTTCTTTCTCCTCAAAGGTAACTTCTATTACAACTGTTAAAAAAGTTAGTTTTGTTCTCGTCATTTTGAATAGATAAGCACATGTATTTTGTGTTTTGTTTCTTTTGTTCACCATCCTGAGATTCTTTTTTTTGCTGTAGATAAGTATTTTATTTGTGTTAATAGTATTTAGTTGTATGAACACATCATAATTTCATTATCTAGTGTGTTAGTTATCATCATTTGGGGCATTTGGGGCTTTTCAGTTATTATAAGGAATACTGTTGGGCTACTGTTTCCAAAAAAATGAAGGAACATTGAGATGAATCATACCACATGAAACAATAGCACAAAACCGGTCACAAGGTGTAACGATTGTCCTCAAAACATCAGTGTTCAGTGAACAACTGTGCTCCTTGACACAGGGCATGTGAACAAAGGTGGAGAAGTGGACAGAGCATGTGCAGAGTCCTTAACAGCTTGGGACTGAATTTCTCAGAACACCTTGCTACACCCAGTGGAAGTCTCTGAGAGTCTAAGTTCATACTAACTCTTTTTTAAATGTTTAAAATATTGGGGTGGGATTTGTAAATACTGTGGTTGGTCATGCTGGCTGGTAAAGTTATCCCTAGGAGTCTGTAAATAGCATTCTATTGAGATGCCAAATATCTACCAAAATTGCATTTTTCTCATGAGAAGATAAGAACCTGACTTTTGATTACACGTTATGAGATAGGGAGAAAACGTGATGAGCCCAGTGATTGCCCCAGGGTACTGCCTTAAGACTCTTCCCCCTTCCTATCAGAAAGATGGCCAAGGTAGACTGGCTGAGTTTGGAAGAGAAGGTCCCAGGGAAGAGAGGGCTGCATGCAGAACGCTCACTTCCATTGAGTCCTTGCTGACTCAGAGTGACTCCCCTGGGTTTCTGAGACTGGAAGGAGAAACCCAGTCTTTCACCCTTGGAGCTGCATGTGGTGTCGAACTGACAACCATGTGGTTCTTCTTCAAAGGACACCATCAGAACTCCTGAACACAGGGGGAACAAGTTCTACAGAAGACCCCTTTACTATTTAGGAGAAAACTGAATAGCCAATGCATGTGTAGAAGAGCCATATACTTCCTGAAAATATTCAGGAAACCAAACCAAACCAAACTCACTACCATTTGGGACTCATGGAAGTCTCATGGACAGTGTAGAATTATCCCATATGGGTTTCTGATCTGTGTACCTTGAAGGGATCAGAAAACACACACACATCTCATATTTCTTCACAGTAGCTATGGAGTTTGAATGCTAAACTTGTGGTCAGGTGCCCAATTTGTAACCCAGGCTTTCCTAGTAGAGAGAACAATAGCTAGAAAATACGATTATTCAAAGAACATTGAGTGTAGAGTTTCAGTAAATCCTTTCCTCCATTGTTTTTGCTCTGTATTGCTGAATTTCAATTGATTTTTAATGCATGAAAACCTCATATGTGCATAGTTGAACTGCTCCAAAGGATTGTCAAAGGTCTGACCTTTCACAAACACTTAGCCAGCCCTGTTTTTAGAGCTGCCATAGCAGACTTGAACTTTCAGCCTTTCAGTTGAGCATGTGTATTACCACATGACTCAGTCTTAAATCGTGCTAGTTCCATTGAATGAATCCTAAAAGGAGAACTGACAATCTTGAAAGCTGCTCTGCTTTTTGATTTAACCTTACCCTTAATGTACAATCTCTCATGGGTTCAACCCGAGGCCTCTGGTATTTGAGAGGCCTCTACTGTGGCATTCCTTCATGAGATATAGTTAATTATTTAATCTAGCCCTTCTAGTCATCATCAGGAGCCCTGGTGACATAGTGAGTTGGCCACTGGATGGCTACCACAAGGTCGGCAGTTCAAAACCACTAGGAACTCTCTATGCAAAAATTAGACTATTATGGCAGTCATGTGCTTATGGTAATTTTATTATTGAAATGTAGGGGTAGAGTCTAGCCTGTTAATCTGGAGATAGACATTGAGTAGCCAATGAGCCTCTGTGTGGGCAAGGCTTTCTCCTGAGACTTCTAGGAAATCTCAAGATATTTCCCTCATGGAGATGAGAAGCTATTTCTCTGGTTGTTGGGAGTTAGTCTCAGAGACAATTAATCATAGACAAGACAAGATGGCAGCATCTGAGAAGTTGGAGGAGCCGGCGAAGAGACCACCCAGCTTTGCCCTGATGGAACCAGACCTCTGAAGCTGGGGCAGCCACATGGAGACCTCTGCCAGTGATGAGTTGCTTCTGCTACCAGAAGTGGGTGCTGTTGATGGACCCTGAGTCCTGGAAGCAAGAAGCAAGAGAGCCCTGCTGGTGCCGGGACTCTGCACCCACTGACCTGTGACTTTGTGAGTCAGAAGGAGACATTACAGACTGGTGTTGGGCATGTGGGTTAGTATCGGACTTGTGAGTTTGAAATGGACTTGATTGGGATGCTTTCTCAGTGTTCCATTCCTTTTGTATATAGATCCTTTCCTTATATCCATATGTGTGTCTATGAAATTTCTTCCTCTAGTCTACCTGGACTAGCACAACTATCTAATTTTATAAAGTCCCATAAACTCAGGAATAGGTCTATCCTGTTCTACAGGGTGCTGTGCATCAGAATTTATCCTATGACAGTGAGTTTGAGTTTTTCATTGTTGTTCTTTTTGTAATGTGCTACAAATTCTAGTCTCTACACCTATGGTCATGATTCCACATTGTAGGGAATTGACAGTTGTACAAAGACCTAGAGTGATAAAAATAAAAAAGAACAATCTCAGTATATCTTAAACTGCAAGAACTCAAGAAAAAAATTCAAGCTTCAAGTTCCAATATTGAAATATTTTATGGGCAAAGTATTGAATGGTGAAGGAAGAATCAAAAAAGGTAGACAGAATACAGAAAGTCACTGTTCCACAAAGACTAGTTGACATTCAACCATTTTAAGAGGAACAAAACACTAAGTCACTGAAGGAAGAAGATAAAGCTGCACTGAAGGCATTTGTCAAAAACAAGAAATTGATGCCAAGATCATTTGAAGACAGGTACTTGGCCACCTGACAGGAAGAGATACAAATTTGTGCCCAATCCAATAAAAGGTGTCTCAACAGAATGTGCAAACTGTAGAACAGTATCATTTGTATCATATGATAGTAAAATTTTCTTGAAGATCATCTAGTGACAGTTGTAGCAGTACATTGAAGGGGAGCTGCCAGAGATTCAGGCTGGACTCGAAAGAGGACATGGGGAAATGAATGTTATTGCTAAAGGATCTTAGCTGACAGCAGAGAATACCAGAACAATGTTTACTCATGTTTTATTGACTATGACAGAGCATTCAACTGTATGGTTCATAACTAACTATAGGTCATTTTCAGCAGAATGGGAATTCTAGAATACTTTGCTGGGGCTGAGCCCTGGTGGCGTAGTGGTTGTGCGCGGGACTGCGGCCCACTGGGACGGAGGTTCAATTCCAGCAGTGGGGCTGGGCCTCCTACTCCCACCACCGGAGAATAGTGATGCCCCCCCAAAACAACAACAACAACAAAAAAGAATACTTTGCTGAGATCAAACAGAACTTGTACATGGATTAAGAGGAAGTCATGTGAGAACAAGGGAACGCTGCCTGGTGTAAAATCATGGAAGGTATTCATCAGGACTATATCCTCGAATCATACTTATTTAATCTATATACTGAGCAGAGTGTCAGAAAAAATGATTATATGAAGAACTCAGCATTAGGAGTGGAGGGAGTCTTTATAATAACCTGTGATATGCGGATGACACAACCTGTATTGCTAAAAGGAAGGAGTACTTGAAACGCTTGCTGATAAAGGTCAGGAACTGCAGTTTCAGTATGGATTACTACTCAATGTAAAGAAAATCAACATCCTCACAACTGGACCAATAGTTGACATCATAATAAACAAAGAAAGATTGGTCCTGTCCAGGACTCCATCTTACGTGGATTCACAATCGGTGCCCAGGGAAGCAGCAGTCAAGAGAGCAAGCGGTGCACTTGGTAAATATGTTGCACAAGACCACTTTAAAGTTTTGGAAAGTAAGGATGCCACTTTTGAGAAGTTAGGTGAGCCTAATCCAAGCCATAGTATTTTCAATCTTCACATTTGCATGTGAAACTTGGACATTAAATAAGAAAGACTGAAGAAAAATCAATGCATTTGTATTATGGTGGAGGAGAAGAATATTAAAGGTACCATGGACTAACCAAAGAACAGACAGATCTGTCTTGGAAGAAGTACAGCCAGAATGCAGTACTTCTGGAGGATGATAAGACTTTGCACTGTGACATATTATCAGGAGAGATCAGTCCTTGTAGAAGGACATAATGTTTGGTAAACTGGACGAGCAGTGAAAATGAGCAAGGCCTCTGACAAAAAGTATTAACACCGTGGCTACATAAATGGGCTCCAAAAAGGAAAATGTGGCAATGGACCAGGACCCAGAGGTCTTTAGTTCTATTCTACAAATGGTCGCTATGACTCCAGGGCATCTGACGGCATTAACAACAAAGTCAGTTGTGCTGATGAGGTAGGATTAATTTGGGGTGTAGTTTGAGTTCCTACTTGACAAGAGGGTTATGCTAGTGTGGGCAGACTAGAGAAGCAAATTCATAGATACACATATGAATATAAGGGAAAGGTTTATGTACAAGAGGAATGGGACATTGAGAAAGCATTCCAACCCAGTCCAGGGTCCATCAACAGCACCCAGTCGTGGAAGAAGAAACTCAGCACTGGCAGGGGTCTCCAGGTGGCTTTTCAGCTTCAGAAGTCTGGTTCCATCAGGGTAAATCCGTGCAGCTTCTCCCGCTCTTCCAGCTCCTCGGACACTGCCATCTTGTCTTGTCAGTAGTTCGTCATCCTGGAGACTGACTCCCAACAACTGAGGAGATGACCTCTCAACTCCATGAGGGAAATATCGCGAGATTTTCCAGAAGTCTCAGGAGAGAGCCATGCCTGCACAGAGGCCTGATTGGCTACTCAATGGCTATCTCCAGATCAACAGGCTAGACTCCACCCCTACCTCCCCAATCATGAAATTGACATCACAAATACATGACTGCCACAAGGGTGAATTTCCAGATGCCATCTTTTGTTTCCTTGGAAGTATGGTCTGCTCATGCCACTGCCTCTTAATCTACTTCCAAGTTCTGCATGAGCACAGCAAACTCTTCTGGAATTCACACTTTTCTGAAAACTACCCATCGTTTGTTCTGATCCAACAATTAAATGCCTTGGCTGAGTCAATAAAGCTATTGGTTGCAGAAGCTGGTGAAATCAGCTGATAGGCTGCAACTATAATCTTAAGAGCTGGAGGTCCTGAGAGACAACCCAGATGAGAGTCCTAAGCAAGAAGCAAAATACCTAAAATGAAAGCAGGCCTCCCTGCCTCAGTGCCAGGTAAGTTGGGAAGTAGAAGTCATCAAAAGTGGCTTTAATGGAGCTATGGTTTTTGTGAGCTCTGGTGGGAGAGTAGTTAAGTGTTGAGCTGCTAACCACAAGATCAATAGTTCAAAATTAGTGGTCACCGTTCAGAAGAAAAAGGAGTCTTTCTACTTCTCTAAAGAGTTAGTCTCCAGCACAATGGGTCAATTCTACCCCATCCCATAGGGTTACAGTGAATCAGCAGACATTTGATGCCAGTGAGTTGTTTTGCAGCCTTATAGCTGAATAGAAGTCTCAATACAGACATCAGAACTTCAAATTTGGAGCTACCAGCACCGACAATCTTGTCAGCAACTTTCTGAGCTCTCTGAAACATTGCTGTGAGTTGCAGTACCCTGAAATGGGAGGGAATCTATGAAGGGTAGGAACAGGAGTTGACCTCGGTGTGGCAGTCATGTGCTTATGTTAATTTTATGATTGAAATGTAGGGGTGGATTCTGGCCTCTTAATCTGGAGATAGCCATTGAGTAGCCAATGAAGCCTCTGTGTGGGCATGGCTTTCTCCTGAGACTCCTGAGAAATCTCGCGATATTTCCCTCGTGAAGATGAGAAGCTATCTTCCCCAGTTGTTGGGAGTTAGTTTCAGAGACGATTAATCACAGGCATCCTGGCAGCATCTGAGAAGCTGGAGGAGCTGGCGGAGAGACCACACAGTTTTGCCTTGATGGAGCCGGATCTCTGAAGCTGGAGCAGCATGCTGTTGATGGACCCTGAGCCCTGGAAGCGAGGAGTCATGGGGAGACCCCTGTCGGTGCCGGGACTCTGTACCCACTGACCTGTGACTTCGTGATTCAGAAGGAGACTTTATGGACTGATTTTGGGCATATGGGTTAATTTTGGACTTGTGTCTTTGAGCTGGACTAGGCTGGGATGTTTTCTCAATGTCCTGTTCCTCTTGAATATAAACCCATTCCTTATATCCATATGCGTGTCTTTGAAATTTGTTCCTCTAGTCTACCCAGACTAGCACACTCGGGGTAAAAAAAAAATGATATAGTTGTGATGGGTAGGTTTGTTATGCCAACATGGCCTCAGAAGTTTGGTGGGTCTGTTGTGACAGCATGGCCAATGAACACTCAGGATGAATTGAAGGACAGAGATAGGAAGGGCTTGGCGAGTCCCACCCTCTCTCTTGCTTCCGGATCTTCAGACCAGAGAGCTGCTTTGTTCGTCCTGTGCCTCGATCTCCAAGCAACACTACCCATGGGACACCTAATTGTGGACTGTGTTGCTGTGAGTTGAGGATCCTTCAAGCTCTACTTCGCCATGCTCCTGGGATATATATCTCTTGAGCTGGGGAGTGTTGAACTCTGTTATCTGGCTGACTGTTGGCAACCTGCTCTGCCGTTTGCTGCCTATAACCAGATAGCCTGGATTGCCCTACAGAAGACTACTCAGCGGCCCTCAAGACTTGAAGGACTGCCAGTCTTCAAGCTGTCTCACGTAAGTGAGTTGCACCAAGCAATCTGTATTGCTTTATAGTTAACTTTTTCTTTCTTATCTTATATACCTTTCTCAATATATAAATATATAAAAAGAATTACTAGTGTCCTGAATTTTATTTCTCTAAAAGAACCCTGCCTGACACAAGTGGTACCAGGAGTGCTTCTAGAGAAATAAAAATCATAAACATGGGCCTCTTTGATTGGTTCTCCAATCTGATTAGTCTTAAGAGCACTGGTGATGCTAATTCTACACCTGCCAATCCTACTAGTCCATGGTGTCACATAGCAAAGCTAATAACTAAAGTAGGAGCACTGATGGATGGGGTGCTGGTTACAGGAGAGGCTCTGGGAGAACATATGTCTGATATATTCCAGCATTTTGTCAAGATGCCAAGTATACGGAAGCTGGTTGGCTGGTCCTTCTTACAATAGACTATGTGATTAAGGAGAGGGATTGCCTCAGAACCTCAGAAGCACGCCTTAAGTGCCAACTCACGGACATGATGGCATCGGCCTGTACTACAAAGGAAAGCATTCTTGCCTGTAGTAAAAGAGCCGATGTTGGTCCAGAGTCCAAAGTCTCATTATGTGAGTGGCTGAATTACAACATCAGCTGAATGGCAGATCTAGAGCAGTGTTGGAAGCCAAAGTGAGGGCATTGATAGGAAAAAAATTGGGACCTGAAATATGGGATGGGAATATATGGGCTGATGATCCAGAAGAGGAGGATATTATGCCACCATTAGAAACAAGTGAACCAGCCCAGTCAATAGATCTGCCCCTCCCAGCTGAAGATATTAGTCTTTTACCACCAAAGCAAACTATACCTGAGCAGATTAACCAACCTACTCAAGGTGAAATGCCAGGTGGGGCTGCATCTCTTCCATTGCCTGAGGGAAATGACTTACAAGTAGTGCTCAGAACACCCAGGAAACACCCTCACCACTGATAGTATCTGCTAGACCTATAACTAAAATTAAGGCAAGGAAAGCTCCTAAGGGTGAGGCCGAGTGATTACTCAAGAAGAAGTAGCTATACTCACAAAGAACTGCTCGAGCTTTCAAATACGTACAAGCAAAAGCCTGGGGAGTATCCCTGCGAATGGTTACTGAGGGTGTGGGATACTGGTGCAAGAAATGTAATATTAGATCAGTCTGAGTTTCTGGATATGGGACCCCTAAGCACAGACTCTTCTTTCAATGTCTCAGCGAGAGAGGCTAAGAAAGGAACCAACTCCTTATTTGACTGGTTCACTGAGGCATGGGCTGCCAGATGGCCTAGATTAGACCAACTTGAGGTGCCTGACCTAACTTGGTATACTGTAGAAGAAGGCATCCAAAAGCTGAGGGAAATTGGTATGGTGGAATGGATCTATCAGGATACTCCCATAGACCACAAAAGGGGGTGTCCTGAGGACATATTCTTCACTGCAACCATAAGAAATAAGTTTGTGAGGTGGGCCCCAGCATCTTTGAAGACTCCTATAATTGCTTTGTTGTGTGCACCAGGAATAACTGTGGGAACTGCTTTAAGTGAACTCTGACATTTGCCCACAATGGGCTGATTGGACTCCATGGTAACAGAGGGCAAGTGTCAGCAGTGAATCAACAGAGACAGGGTGGATGTGGTTATAATAGACAATAAGGCTTTTGTGGTAATCAAAGCAGCCTGTCTCGTGTGGAATTATGGCATTGGCTACTTAGTCATGATGTCCCTAGGAATGAAATAGATGGGAAACCTACTAAATATTTATGCGACTTATACAGGCAGAAGAATGCTGGATCAGGTGAACATAGGAATAGGCAGTCACGATCACTCAACCAATTCCCAGACCTGAGCCAGTTTACAGACCCACAACCACTTGAATGAGGGGAAGGACAGGTCCCTTGGAAGAAGGACCCTGCCACATCACCAAAGGTTTATGCTGTTAGTCTTTCTTCTAACCTTCCCCAAAGGGACCTGCGGCCTTTAAAAAGAGTGACTGTTCATTGGGGGAAAGGAAATAATCAAACTTTTCCGGGATTACTGGACACTGGCATTGAACTGACACTTATTCCAGGGGACACAAAGTGTTTCGAAGGCCTGCCAGTCAGAGTGGGGGCTTATGGAGACCAAGTTATTAATGGGGTTTTAGCTCAGTTATGCCTCACTGTGGGTCCAGTAGGTCCCCAAATCCATCCTATGGTTATTTCCCCAGTTCCAGAATGCATCATTGGAATAGACATACTTAGTAACTGGCAGAACCCCCACATTGGATCCCTGAAATGTGGAATAAGGGCTATCATAGTGGGAAAGGCCAAATGGAAACCCTTACAATTGCCATTGCCTAGGAAAATAGTAAATCAAAAGTAATACCGTATTCCTGGAGGGATGGCAGAGATCAGTGCCACCATCAAAGACTTGAAAGATGCAGGAGTGGTGATTCCTACCACATCCCCATTTAACACACCTATTTGGCCTGTAAAGAAGACGGATGGATCCTGGAGAATGACAGTGGATTATCGTAAGCTTAACCAGGTGGTGACTCCAATTGCAGCTGCAGTTCCAGATGTGGTCTTATTGCTTGAGCAAATTAATACTTCTCCTGGTACTTGGTATGCAGCTATTGATCTGGCCAATGCCTTCTCGATACCAATTTCAAAGGATCACCAAAACCAGTTTGCCTTCAGCTGGCAGGGGCAACAGTACACTTTCACAACTCTCCTCCAGGGGTATATCAACTTTTCTGCCCTGTGCTATAATTTAGTTCGAAGGGACCTCAATCGCCTGTCTATTCCACAAAATGTCACACTACTCCATTATATTGATGACATTATGCTGATTGGATCCACTAAGGAGGATGTATCAAAGACTTTAGATTCATTAGTATAGCATCTGCGTACAAGAGGTTGGGAAATTAACCCAACAAAGATTCAAGCACCCTCCACCTCAGTAAAATTTCTGGGGGTCCAGTGGTGTGGAGCGTGTCGAGATATAGCCACAAAAGTGAAGAACAAGCTATTGCATCTGGCTCCCCCCAACATCAAAACAGGAGGCACAATGCCTAGTGGGCATTTTCAGATTTTGGAGGCAACATATCCATCACTTGGGTGTTCTACTTCAACCTATTTATCAGGTGACATGAAAAGCCTCAAATTTTGAGTGGGGCCTGGAACAAGAAAAGGCTCTGCAACAGGTTCAGGCTGCCATGCAAGCTGCTTTGCCACTGGGACCATATGATCCAGCTGACCTAATGGTGCTAGAAGTGTCAGTTGTTGATAAAGATGCAGTGTGGAGTCTTTGGCAGACCCCTATTGGTGAATCACAGTGTAGACCATTGGGATTTTGGAGTAAAGTCCCGCCATCTTCTGCAGACAATTATTGCCCCTTTGAAAAAACAGCTGTTGGCCTGTTACTGGTTCTTGGTGGAGACTGAACGCCTCACCTTGGGCCACCAAGTCACCATGAGGCCTGAACTACCCATCATGAACTGGGTATTGTCTGACCCACAGAGACATAAAGTTGGATGAGCGCAGCAACACTCCATTATTAAATGGAAGTGGTACATACGAGATCGGGCCAGAGCAGGACCAGAGGGTACAAGTAAGCTGCATGAAGAAGTGGCCCAAATGCCCACAGTCCCCACTCCAGTCACATTACCTTCTCTTTCAAAATCTGCACCTATAGCCTCCTGGGGAGTTCCTTATAATAATTTGACTAAAGAACAGAAAAGTCATGCTTGGTTCACGGATGGTTCTGCACGATATGCAGGTGCCATTCGTAAGTGGACAGCAGCAGCGCTACAGCCCCTTTCTGGTATCTCCCTGAAAGATAGTGGTGAAGGAAAATCATCCCAATGGGAAGAACTTCAAGCAGTGTACCTGGCCGTTCAGTTCGCCTACAAGAAAAAGTGACCAGATGTGAGACTGTACACTGATTCATGGGCTGTGACTAATGGCTTGGCTGGATGGTCAGGGACTTGGAATTAACATGATTGGAGGATTGGTAACAAGGAGTTGTGGGGAAGAGATATGTGCATGGATCTCTCTGAATGGGACAAAAAAGTAAATGTAATTGTATCTCATGTGAATGCTAATCAAAGGGTTACCTCTGAAGAGGAAGGCTTTAACAATCAAGTAGATAAGATGACACACAATGTGGAGACTGGTCCTCCTCTTTCCTCTGCCATTCCTGTTATTGCCCAATGGACACATGAACAAAGTGGACATGGTGGTAGGGGTGGAGGCTATGTATGGGCACAGCAACATGCACCAAGGCTGACTTGGCCACAGCCACTGATGAGTGCCCTATTTGCCAGCAGCAGAAACTGATGTCCAAGGTACAAAACCATTCCTCGGGGAGATCAACCAGCAACTTGGTGGTAAGTTGATTGTATAGGATTGTGGCAGTCAACTGCTTATGTTAATTTTATAATTCAAATGTAGGAGTGGAGTCTGGTGTGTTAATCAGGAGAAAGCCATTGAGTAGCTGATGAGGCCTCTGTGTGGGCATAGCTTTCACCTGAGACTCCTGGAATATCTTGCGGTATTTCCCTCGTGAAGATGAGAAGCTATCTCCCCAGTTGTTGGGAGTTAGTTTCAGTAATGATTAACCACAGGCAACACAAGATGGAGCCTCGGAGAAGTTGGAGGAGCAAGTGGAGAGACCACTCAGCTTTGCCCTGATGAAAACAGACCTCTGAAGCTGGAGCGGCATGCTGTTGATGGACCTGAGCCCTGGAAGCGAGGAGCCATGGGGAGACCCCTGCCAGTGCCAGAATTCTGCACCCACTGACCTGTGACTTCCTGAGCTGGAAGCAGACATTATAGACTGACTTCGGGCATATGGGTTAATATTGGACTTATGACTTTGCACTGGACTAGATTGGGATGCCTTCTTATGGTCACATTTCTTTTGTATATAAACCCTTTCCTTATACCTATATGCATGTCTCTGAAATTTATTCCTCTAGTCTATATAGACTAACACACCGTGGGACACCTAATCGTGGACTGTGTTGCTGTGAGTTGAGGAGCTTACTTCAAGCCCTACTTCGCCATGCTCTTGGGATATATATCTCTTGTGCTGGGGAGTGTTGCACTGTGTTATCTGGCTGACTGTTGGCAACCTGCTCTGCCGTTTGCTGCCTGTGACCAGATAGCCTGGATTGCTCTACAGAGGACTACTTAGCGGCCCTCAAGATTTGAAGGGCTGCCAGTCTTCTAGTTGCCTCACGCAAGTGAGCTGCACCGAGCAATCTTTATTGGTTTATAGTTAACTTTTTCTTTCTTATCTTATATACCTTTCTCAATATATAAATATATAAAAAGAATTACTAGTGTCCTGAATTTTATTTCTCTAAGAGAACTCTGCCTGACACAATAGTGTTTTGAAAAGTTTCACATTTAGGAAATATCAACCCCCCTGACTCTATTTTGTATTATTTTGTCTGAAAGAAATTATTTAGCATCTGGCTTCCTCTCCCTCCTCCTCTTTGGTACTGTTCCACAAAACATTTTAGAAGTTTCTGAACTGTTTGTTACATATCCTTTATAAAGAGTTGTCGCCAGATAAAACTTAAAACATAAAAAAATTAAAAAGTACCCTATACTTTAATAGGAGGCGTTGTAGAGCTCCCAATAAAATGATCTTTTAATAAACAAAGAAAGAAAATCTCATTGCTGTCAAGCTGATTTAGACTCATGGAGATCCCATGTGTATAAAAAAAACAAACTGTGTGTGTCATCCAAGGACTTATTGTCTCACAATCACCCAGGAAACTGTCTAAATATTTCTGTTGTTGCTGTTAGGTGCGGTTAAGTTACAAACAATAGTGATTCTTGGTACAACAGAATGAAAGATGGCATGATCCTGCTCCACCCTTAGAATTGTTCCTATACCTGAGCCCATCGTTGTGGTCACTGTGTCCATTCCTCTCTTTGAGTATCTTCCTCTCCTTAGTTGGTACTCCACCTTACTAACCATGATGTCCTTCTCCATGGACTGACAGCTCCTGACAATATGTCAAAAATATGTAAGATATAGTTTCCTCACCCTTGCCCAAAAGGAGTACTCTGAGTTTGTCCTTTTAACAGCCCTTGTATTTTTCAATATTCTTCTCCAGTACCACAATTCAAATGCATCAATTCTTCGATATGCATTACTCAATGTCCAACTTTCACATGCATGTGAGTCAAGAGAAAACACCATGGGTTGGATGCAGTACACTGCAGTCTTTACAGTAACCTCCCTGCTTTTCAATTCTCTGAAAAACTCTTGGGTAGCGTATGTGCCTCAGGCAACACGGCTTTTGACCTCTTGCCTGCTGCTTCCATGACCACTGAGATTGTGGATCCCAGCAAGACAAAATTCTTCACACCTTCATACTTTTCTTCATTTGTCATAACAGGCCCTATTGGTCCAATTGTGAGGCTGTTTTTTCTTTATATTTTGTTGTGACCCATACAGAAACCTGCGATCTTTGATCTCATCAAAAAGTGTTTAGAGTCCTCCTCACCTTCAACAAACTAGGTATGTCACTTGCATATCACAGGTTGTTAATAAGCCTTCTTCAAAATATGATGTAAGTTTTTCTTCATATAAGCCAGCCTCTGATTATTTGGTTATCATTACAGATGGAACAAGTATGGTGAGAAAATACAACCCTGATATACACCTTTTCTGATTTTACACCATGAGGAGTTCCTGCATTTGGTTTACAAAACTGCTTCTTGATCTATGATCCGTGTGCAAGTTCTGCATAAGCACAATGAAATTTTCTGAAATTCCCATTCTTCTCAGGGTCATCTATCATTTGTTGTGATCCACATAGTTGAATACTTTTGCACAGTCAATTAAACGTAAGTAAACATGTTTCTGGTATTCTCCACTTTCAACCGAGATCCACCTGACTTTATAAACGATAGACCTTATTCCATGTCTTCTTCTGAATTCAGCATGAATCTCTGGAAGTTCCCAGTCAGTGTACTGCTGCGAATTGTTCTTTCAGAAATAGATTTATTCTTTAGATGAAATGGAAAAATGAACTTTACTATTTCCAATATATGCAAGACTTTACAAAATTCATTTTGATATTTTACACATCCTCAGGGTAGGTGGTAAAGTTGCGATCTAACCTTGGTCTTGCAACTTCAATGAGCATCTTCATTTCACACACAAAAAATATCATCTCTCTTACCAGAGGGTGGAATGTAGAATCAATGTGTCAGAGACATTTAGAACTAAAATTTAAGAGAGCATTTAGATAAGTGAAATAGCTGAAGCTATGAAATATAAAGAAGATTCTCCTTGATGTCATTAGATTTAAGACTTGTTCTAGTTACCCTTTTCCTAGTAGGTTTGGTTATATAAAAAAAATATAAGATGTTCAATGACATGGTAAAAAGTTGAAATAGTTATCATTTTACATTGTTACCAAGCAAATGCATGTGGGTGGGGATGGGGGTGTCTGATTGCTTTGAAGCCTTCTAGTTTTAGTCATCTCTGAAATGTTTTCATTGTGTTAACTTGATCTTACCTCAAGAAATAGCATGCACTCTGAGAGGTGTTTCATTGTGAGTAACTTTGAAAACCTACCAAATCCCAGAAGCTATCATAAACTGTGACATGAAATCCAATCTGATCTTTTCAAAAAATAATGGGCTGTAAATATTTATTCTCTGAAATGCCAGTATACATTGTAGCACACTCTCTCTCTTACCTTAAAGCCAGAGTGAGCATGTTATCACACCCCAAACAGAAAACAAAAATTCCAATTGCTTACACAGGGAGTGGTGATAAAGAGGAAGGCCCTCAATAAGAGGGACTGACACAGTGGTGGCAACAGTAGGCTAACCCACAAGAATAGTGCAGGACCAGGCAAGGTTTCATTCTGTGGTGCACTATGAGTTGGGTGACAATGAGTTGAAACTGACTTGATGGCATCTAGCAATAACATGGTTATTTTGATTAATTGATTGAGTTACATCATCCATCACAAGAAACGCTCCTAAATGCCCCCATCAGCTCTGTTTCTTTCCTAATCCCACTCCACATACATAACAGCTATCTAACTCTCTTATCTCCCCCCACCCACCCCCAACCACCTCTCACTGTGGCTGTTCAGTCTTTTTAAAGTAAAGCTGAGGTCAAGACTTGGTGACCTGCAGGTTGAATATAGCCTATAGGCATTTAGAGTTTGGCATTCACAGTGTGCTGGAAATTTTGAATTAGTTGCCAACCTTTGAAAGTCAGAATATTCCATGTTAAAATATAGATAGCTTGACTTCACTGGGGAAAAAAAAAAAAAAGCTTAGATCTCTTCCCATATCACACTTTCACTTTCCTGGTTTAAAGTAGAGGCGTTCTCTTTGTTATAAAGACATCCAGGGTATCTTTTGCTTTTCCTACTTACAGTCACATTAGTCATCTCACTCAAAAAATATAAATGATGTACTCAAGGACTTATATTCCTTAAAAGGTTGGTGGTAGGTGTGTTTGAAGAGAGAAAATAAATACTTAGCATTAAAATATTTCCAACCCAAACCAAACTCACTGCCATGGAGGCTGACTCCTAGGGAGCCCTGTGAGTTTCCAACGCTGTCATTCTTTTATGGAGGAGAAAGCCCAGCCTCTCTCCTGCAGAGCTAATGGTGGTTCTGGACTACCCCCCATGCATATTGCAACTCAATGCAAAACCACTAAAGCAGGGTTCTCAACTTTCCTAATGCTGTGGCCCTGTAAGACAGTTCCTCAAGGTATGGTGACCCCAGTCATAACAATTTTTTTATTGTCACTCATCACTGTCATTTTGCTACACTATGAATCACAAGATAAATATTTGATATGCAAGATGTATTTTATTGTAACAAAGTGAACACAATTAGAGAATAGTGATTAATCAGAAAATAATATGTAATTATATGTTGTGAAATATTTATTCCTAATGAATAAATAAATTAAATTTTGTCTTGAAGCATGGTGCAGCATGGGTAACAGTGTTAATATAACAACAGAAAACTACATTGCTACATTTTGTGACAGTATTCTTGAAAAACCAATGTCAGTGCAAAGGTTGAGAGAGCTTCTTTCTCACCAGATCAGAAATTTTCTGGGTAGTCTTTGCAAGAGCACAATGAAGATCATCTTCCACAGGTCTACTTCTGTATTTAGACTTGAAAACTAAAATGCTGGAATACCCTGTTTCACACAGACATGTTGTTGAAATAGAAGAGGAAGGCACAACACAGTCTCAGAAAGAACAGGATATGACTGCAAACACTTGATCCAGCATTTTGTAACTGGCATTGTAAGGAAATCAGTTCTCGCTGCATCACTGTTAATAAGTTCAATGAACTCCTCTTGTACTGTCTCAGGAACATCTTCGTCTTTGTGAATGGGCTTCTGGCAAGTGCAAATGGGGTGTTAAGTAGACTTGGAAAGTATGATGAAATTTCATCTGCAAGCATGTGCAAGTGCTCTTTCACAGAAATGATCATCGTGATTCTATTGTCTGCTTCAATGTCATGTTCCTCAAAAAAATCAGATAAGTTAGGCGATATGTCAATTTTATTTTCATCCATTCTTTTTTGCTAAAGCTGAAGTTTTATTTGGAATGATTGGATCTTTTCAGACAGATTGAAGCAGGTTGCATTTGGTCCTTGCCATGATAAATTTAACTCATTCAAGATGGCAAAGATGTCAATTAAGTAAGCTATTCTCGGCAGTTCTTTTTTTCTTTTTCTTTCTTTTTTTTTTTTTTTTTGCTGAACAATGAACAATGCTTCAAACTGTGGTCTTGCGTTCTGATTAAAAAAACCTTTTGAGTTCATTGTGTAGCTCAAAAACATGTTTTAAACCTTAATCTTGACAGCCATCTTACTTCTATGTGAAATAGCAGAGCATTATTTAACGCATCCAACTCATTGCATAGTAGTGAAAACAGTCGACTGTTTAAAGGCTTACCTTTACAAAATTCACAGAACTTATGGCACTTTTCATTACTTCTTGTAAATCTTGTGGCAGCATCTTCATTGCTAATATTTGCCAATGAATTGTGCAATGAGTTCTGGTAACTTTTTGAGTACCAAATGTTGAAATCCAGGTCGAGAGTCTAGCATAGCTGCAGCACCGTCTGTGCTAATGCCACAAACTTTTTCCCAAGCGATCTTAGGCTCTTTCAGAAATGAACCAACTGTGTCAAATATACCATGTCCAGCTGTTGTCATTTCAAGAGTTTTTCAAAAAAGAATCTAATCTTTAAAGTCGCCATCCTTAGTATGCGTTTGTAGATTCATCAAGCTGGGTGTTGAATCCTGGAAGTGGAGAAGTTTTAATTTCCTGGCTTACCTGATCAAGAATATCAGTAGACATGTCATCTATTCTTCTGTGAACAGTGTCTTTATATAAGCAAACCGCACTCAATGCATAACAAGCTCGTCTCTGATCATAACTTGAACAATGTCTGGTTGCTGGCAATAGTAAATCCTCAGCAATGGTGTGTAGTTTGATAGCTCTGGCGATTCTGAGTGCCACTAAACGTGAAACTTCAATGGCTGCTCCATTTCATTTGTGGGACTTGCCGTGTCAAGTCTGGCTTTCTAGAGTCCCTCAGCTTTCTTCTAAAACAGTTGGTATCCTTGTTGGTGAAGCTCAGATGTTTGCTATTAAAATGGTGTTTTAGTTTGTTTGGCTTCATAGATTCAGCTGATAGAACTTCAAAGGAAATAACACATTGTGGTTTCTCAATTCCTGCTGTAATTATGGAGGTAAAACCATAATCTAAAAGACCTTCACTGTGTTTCCTTTTTTAACATCCTTCTCTACACGATCCATTGTCATGGGATGGTTTGCTAACAAAAGTGATATATAACAATAGCTTTAATTATACAAAAATTATACATGGCATAATTCAGTCAATGCAATCCATTAGTTCAGTTTTCTGTTATTTACCATTCTCTGTGTTTTTTTTTTCATAATTGTTGCCATCACAAGGGGCAATATTCACAGATATATATATATATATATATATATATACATATGCAGTAGTTGATGATTTTCAAGTTCATAATTTTATATTTTAAATTTATCCACTAATTATAATTTGTCAAGTGTCATTTTACCTCCAATACTGCTGCTTTGAACACAGCAACTGTTTTGAACAAGGTAGTTGCTTTGAACATAGCAGCTGCTTTCTACACAGTAGATGCTGTCTGCACCATAGTTTCTCACTGCACATGTGTGACTGGTCCACATAAGTACATTAGTGCATCAATCCTGTCACATACACCTGTATTTGTATGGGATGCATATGATGAAGTTGGCACGATGATATCATTATCCTGGGTACTCATATGTGGGTGTATCTGCATGTGGGCATACCCACCTGGAAACAGAGAGAGGAATGGTGTCTCAGTTCATAAGACCATCAGAAATATGTATTCCAATGGTCTTAGGTGAAATCTGTGAAAGGGTTGTTCAACCTCCAAAGAGGCCGGCATCTACAGGTTGAGAGCTGCTGCATTACAACAACTTAAAAAAATTTACATCATATAAAAATCAAAAGTAAATTTGTCTACTCCATAAAAATCTATTTGATAGTGAATATCTTAGGGATTCAGATCTCTGCTGAACACAATAATTCTGTATTGTTGTCAGCAATGTCATGCCCAATTAAACAAAATCCTATCTGATTCTTCACCATTCCCATGAGTGGTTGGACATTGAACTGTAGTGAAACATAAGGTTTTCTTTGGTTGATCTGCAGAAGTAGATCTCCAGACTTTTCTTCCCAGTGCATCTTATTTTATAAATATCAGAGCAATACTCAAACCTTGAAAATACTAGCTGTATATAAGAAACATTGTCTGGGGGTGGGAGCCAAGAATTCTACCCCAGAACTAGCAATATCTACACTTTCTGCATAAGTACATCTATTTGTATATTCTCCAATATTTAGGGCAGAGTTGCCTGAGAGGGATAGATGTAGGATTAACAATTGGTTATATTTTATCTAAATCTGAATTTCCACACACTAGTATTTTAACTTTTATACACTGGTGGTAGTTATATAATCATTTGTCAAATTGAAAGGATTAAGAGTGAAGGAGTGAAGTCTAGCCTATTAATCAGGCTATAGCCAATGAGGCCTCTATGTGGGCATGGCTTTCTCCTGAGGATTCTGGGAACTCCTGTATTTCTCTCTCTCTCTCTCTCTCTCTCTCTCTCTCTCTCTCTCTGACATTGCAGGTGAGAAGACACATGGTACTACTCTAGTGCCCTCAGCTGGGACAACCACAGAGGCCCCTGCCACCAATGAGATGCTTACACTGCCACTGAATTCACAAACTTTCCATCCAATGGCCTATGATCATCCTGCATTCAGCATCATTGCATGTGTTTTATGAGTCTGAAGGAGGACTTTATTGATTGGTATCAGACTTATAGACTTGTTGCGGACTGGGTTGGGATGTGTTATTAATGTTATTGCTTATGTGTGTATAAAATTTTTCCTACACACAAAAACATGTCTCTGAATTAGCTTCTTTAATCTACCCAGACTAACACAATACCTTTATATATAGGTAGCCTTAAGACCTCAATTTTCCTACAGGATATCTATGAGTGAGAATTTTCATTTTTTTTTCACCATGTTTAATGTACTGATTTGCTCTGGAGTTCAGCATGTAATATTTTTCTCCCCAGGCTAGATTCTGAAATATTGAGTGGTGACATTTTCTTAAACAATAGTGAAGTTACACCTGAAGCTCAAAGATTACCTGTCATTTGCCAGTGCCTTGGAAAACAGAAGTGCGGGAGATATGGTAGTGATATTTTAGGAGAAAATGAATTAAAGTGGGAATAATTTTAAATAGGAATGCTTATGATTTTCCATCTTGTCGATTTCAAAATAAGCAGCACATATGAAGGATGTGCACAATAAGGCACAATTCAGACATACCTCTACCCTCCATCCTTCCTTACTCTCTCTGACTTCAGGCCTGATGGAATAGTGGCAAGTTCAGCTACTAAACACAAAGTTAGTAATTTGAGACCACAAGCCACTACTCAGGAGAAAGACAAAGCTTTCCACTCCCATAAAAAATTACAGTCTTGGAAACCCATAGGGGCAGGTTAAACCTTGTCTTATCTATAGGGTCATTTTGAGGCATGATCAACCCAATGACATTGAGTTTGGTTTGGGTTTGTGGGTACAAACTAGTAAGTAGCTAACTAACAGAAAGATGGGAAGATCAAATTTTTTATTTACAGATGCAAATGAATTGCATCGGGAAAGATATTTAGACCTTACATTTAAAATGTTTACACAATTTTTTATAATCTAAGTGCTGAAACATTATGATCTTGTTTTGTGTTCTAAGATGTGACATCTTTTAAATTATATCATTTTAATATTAGCTTGTTTAAACACTAATAATACCAGTATTCATAAGAGGGATAATTCTTTGACATTTTCCTGAGAATTTATTATGCATTTTGGATTGTGAAGTAGCATGTTGTTAGAATATATAAGTATAAAATTAGTAAGCTATCCTCACTGTAATTGGTTTCAAATAAGTGATGAAGGAACAAAGATTACTGGGTATTTATGATAGCTATTTATGATAGCTATGGTATTTATGAAAGCCAAAGTTGCCAGTAGTTTAGCAGTAATTCCCAATGATGAGATGTAATACAATGTAATGCATGTAATACAATGTAATACATGTAATACAATGTAATCAAGTCCACGGTAGGATCTAACAGTGCTATCAACAGCCTTGATTCAAATGGAAGCAAAGTTTCTTAGGGGTGCGACCTGCTCTTTTTAAAGCAGTTTCTTTTTACTTCTGCTAGATCTGGATCTTGCATCTGGCTCATTGACCTGCCACATTGCCTGCAAATCCCAAGACTCAAGAGTCTTGAATGTCCAATGAATGTCCAATTACAAACCGGTAAGAAGCTAACTAACAGAAAGATGACTGGATTCATTGAATTTTGTTTTCACCAGTTTGTGGTTTTCTGTTTTGTCTTCTTGGTTCTTTAGCCTTCTTAAGAACACCATTAAGAGACATTGCTGATAAACATCTGACCCTTGCATTTGAACTAGACTGTGAATGTTCACTTTTAAAACAATGTAAACCATTTCTTGATATAGGTATTTCTTTGTGTATTCATAAGCATACAATGTCACTGAGATTCCTTCTCTAGTGAACCCAACATAACATAATATTTTGAAGTCATTCTTTTCTACTTCATACTTGTTGTCCATAGTCCCCAAATCTACCCCACATACTAAAGTTTCCCTCCCTTTGCTCGGTATATATCTCTCCTACAGGTAACAGGAAACATAGACCATTTCTTTAATTTATTTTTAATGGGAACTTTCCTAGCCAGTAAGTTTTTCTTTTCTTACCTTTTCTTTTTATTTTATAGATACAAATATCATCTAACTTATTCACTTAACCTGATTTTTTTATTTAGCTAGTTTCATTCCAATTGCAGTACAATCATTTATTTGTCACTCTGATTTTATTTTCAGAGATGGAATTGATTCCTTTCTGTTCTCTTTTTCTCTTCTTGTCCCTTCAATTCCTCCCCTCTCATTCATATTCTAACTCATTTACTTAGATTATCTACTTATGTATCACAAATTGAATTGTGTCTTCACAATTCAGTGTACAAAAATAGGTGTTGTGCTTATATTCCTGATATCCGTGACTATAATCCCATAGAGTCTAATTTTATTTTTTTCTAATATTAATAGGACAGGAGTAATATGGGATGTGTTTAAGTGAAGCTTAATTTGAGAAATAAAAGGACAAATTAAGCAAACAGCAAAAATGAGAGGAAAACACACCTGACATGATCACCAAGGAAGTGTTTTTTTCCCCAATAATTTTATTGGGGGCTCTCACAGCTCTTATTACATTCAATACATCATTTGTATCAAACATATTTGTACACATGTTGCCATATACATTTCCAAATATTTTCTACTTGAGCCCTTGGTATAAGCTCCTCCTTCCCCCTCCTTTTTTTAAAAATATAGATTGTATTGGGGGCTTTTACAGCTTTTACAACATTCAGTACATCCTTCATATTAAGCACACTTATACATATGTTGCCACATTCATTTCCAAACATTTTCTACTTGGGCCCTCAGCATAAGGTCCTCTTTCCCCCTTTCCTCTAGTTCTTTTTTTTAAATTATAGCTCCCCATAAGAACGACTTGGAGATTTGTAACAAGTAAAGTATCTATTCAGGAGTCCTGGTCGCAGAAGAGCGTGTGCTTTGGGTCGTTCATTGCAAGAACAGAGGTTCCAAACCATCAGGTGCTCTCTGCGAGAAAGACGAGACTCTGCTGCAATAAAGATTCATGGTTTTGGAAACCTAAAAGGACAGCTCTACTCTACCCTAAAGGGTTGGTATTAGTCAAACTCATCTTGAGGGCCATGAACAAGGGACAGAGCAGAAGGATGCACCATCAGGGAACACTTTGTGAGGATTCGACAAAGTTCTTCTTCAGCAAAAAGTATATCTTCACAGAACTGAAAACACAGAGGCACCAGGGATTTACAAGAAAAAAATCAGACTGTTTGAAAGGTACAAATTCATGGTATAACTCACACATGGCAAGGGAGATGCCCTGGACACATTATTTTGCTAGTAATTTAACAATTTAGTCTATGAATAATTTGCTGATCAGTCAGAGTCAATGCTCTTCTTGGGAGCAGGTCTGAGAGGAAGACTTCTCTGGATTAAAAAGGAAAAATCTTTTCTAGAGTTTTCATATTCAATTAGTGAAAAATTTATTCAACAGAGTTGAAAGCTTACTGCAGGCATGTTTGCTGGGCTGTTTTATTTTTTTGGTTTAATTATGGTTTCCAGTAAAATCTGAGAGTAATTTGATTTTTGAATACTTATAGTGAGGTTGGGATCATGATGGAAAATTGGTAGATATAAATATTTTGATAGAAGCAGTTGGGAAGTCCAAGAAAGGTAAATTTTATTAGGTTTGGGGCCAAAACAAAAGAACCAAACTCACTTCCATCAAGTCAATGCTGGCCCATAATGACAACCTCACCTACACCTCAGTGGATTTCTGAGATGGTGACTCTTTTCTGGAGTAGAAATCCCAGTCTCAACAGAGCTGCTAGTAGTTTCAAACTGCCAACCATGTGAATTGCAACTGAATGCATAACCACCACAGTACCAGGGATCCTAGGTTTGGGGCTAGGATCCAACCAAAAACAATGACATCAAAATCCAGCCTCTTTCTCATTAGGAGTAATAGTAATGGAAGTCATAAAATCCAAATGACTGAAACATTGGGATAATTATATTTTCCTCTAAAAGCCTTATACCCTCCAAAAACTACATGTTTTAATAAGATAAAGCTAGGAGTTTGAGCATATTGATGTCATAAGTATAATTTAGATTACTCTTCAAATGGCAAGGTTTTAATTCATAAATAGTTTGAAAGAAGCAGTTGGGAAATTCAATAAAATGTCAAAGTATTACAGTCCAGGTGAACTATAATTCTTCCCAGAAAAAGGGGTACAAATATTACCTCTCAGGATGAACAGAAATACTTTAAAAAGTCCAATAAAGATTAATTACAGTAAAATGCATAGCATCTGGAGGAACATTAGTAAGCAATAAGTGAATATTTGGAATTACTGAAAATCTAAATATAATGATGTGCTTAATGCTCTTTAGTCATATGCAAATTTTTACTCTAATTAGATTTTTGAACAGAGTGTAAGGGGTTGGTTCAGGAAAGAATTATTCCTTTAGAAAGTGAGTTTTGAATAATAGGGAAGAATCTCTCTCTAGGTTTTTATTTCAAGGGGTATTGATGAAATCTCAGCAAATGTTAGAGAGGTCTACCCATATGTGAATGGATCTTGGCAATGCAATTCAACCCATGCTGGTAGATGTGGTGGCTCTCATCATGTTCAGGAATTAGTGAAAAAGATCCGGGGGAAGTGAGGTCAGGTTATTGTTTTCTAAGACTAATATTTGCAAACAACAAGCAGCTTTCTCCTTTTGAATTAATTGTGGTTCAGGTCTCTCATTAGTGGTATTGGAGTTGAGGGAAACATAGGTCTGGTAGGATTAATAATATTCTCCTTTTTCTGGAACTTATAAATGAAGGTACGATTTAGACAATGGGTCTGTACTTGACAGAAGCAGACGTGTCATGGATAAGTCCAAGGGCATGTTAATTTTCAATGGGGGTCAAGAGAAATAAGCACATATTTTAAATGAATTAAAATCTGTTCTTGATTTGTAGCTTCAACAGTCTTGCTGTTTTAGTACTCTGTGGCAAGGGCTTTTGTAAACATGCAGGGTTAATTGCAGAGAGCATATCAACAAATTAATTAGAAAATTGTAAGATTCTTCATCTACGTGACAGTATCTTCTTTTCTAGTTCGTCTTCAGGGAAATTCAATTCATGTAATGCAAAAGAACCAAAAAGTAGTACATAATCCCCAGAAGAAAAGACCAATCAGATAGACACACAGTTATCAGAGTCATACTAGTTGTTCAAAGATAGGTCAGAGTTCTGAAAAAAGAATCAACATTGCCTCTAGGGATGGAATTATCTATCTTCAAAGATGGTTCCAGTGTTTTCAGAGCTTAGGACTCAGATTCAACAGAAATACTGATGGTGATTACGGCGGGATTTAGACTCTGGATTTGGCCCATTGTGTGTCTTGTTGCAGGGTTATATTCTTGCCACCACCGTGCAGTCTTTTGCTTCAGGTCTATCCTCTGATCAGATGTCTTCAGATGCAGGAGACTTCCTGGTGTTCCTTGCTGATGGTTAACACAGCAGCATTTCTTCCTTGGGCACTGTTTCTCTTTATCTCTGAGAAGTCACAAGTATAAAGCTTTTAGGGCAGATTATTACCCCAGACCTTATACTGGGCAATAATTCTTACAAGACTAGGATGAGAATAGACAAGAAAAACTGAAATAAAGAAAAGACAAAATGAGAATTTTAATAACTCTCAAAGAGCCCAACAAAGATGACAAACCTGGAAGCTAGTCCTAAAATTTGTGGAAAGAGATAATAGACCTCACTGATTACCAAAACTCGGGGATTTTGGGTCACTGAAGATAAAGTTCCTTAGAAACCCCTGCTTCCAACACAAGGAAATATCAAAGAGAGAACTAGAACTTTTATTAAAACTTGTTCAAGAAACAGCATCATTCAGAATTGGACAGTATTCTATGTGGATTTACCAAAGTACTGCAGCAGAATTTTTTTTTTCATAAAGCTTGTGTAGAGAGGGTTCAGAGAGGTACATCAAACAAAATTCTGATTCGTTGCCATTTACAAATCATGCTCTAATAGAGGTAAGGCAATGGAAAGACTTCTTGAAGTTTACTTACTAACAATAAAATGTGAGTCATTTAAACAGCCTAATCGATGGCTTTTCTCAGGCCACCTACATTAAATGCTCTTCCTTAGAGAATGGTATTAGAAGAAGGACAAGGGGAAGTTTTCAGACTTTATGAGATATGTTGACTAGCTGGTTTTTGAAGATTATGTCAGAATAAGCAGTAAATAGAAAATAATATAGTGCAGCCTTCATCTTGAGTTGAGACCTCTGCTTGTGTCCGTCACCTTTCTTCTTTTGAGCACCCTCAACAAGCCTGGGAACAGCAACTGAAGACAGAGATCTTCCCTCCAAAGGGACATGGAGAGATATTATTTCCTTAGAGTTTGTGCTGTGGATTAAAATTCTGGCTTCCTAAACTATGAGAAATTGGTTTTCTGTTAGTTAAAGCAAAATCACTGGTGATATTTTGTTATAGTAGCAAGAGAGAGCTGACATTATATGTGTATAAGATAAACTGTCATGTTTGCTGCCCCACAAGTTTCTATGAAACCTCGCCAGATATTATTTTTATGGAACTGTGTATAGCTTAACCATTCCCCACATGCAGAGTCTCACACACAAAGGAACGGTGGCAAACACTCCCTGGGTCTTCCACTTTCCAGTATCTTCATCCTCAGGTATTTTGTAACTTTGTTAAACATCTGTGATTTTATTATTAAAAGAATTTTCCTGAAAAGATGTACTGCCCATAGTCTTCCAGAGAAGGCAGTCCTGGGAGGAAGCAGGATTGGGTGGAGGTTGAGGGGATATTAGAGGCTTTGGCCAAGAGGTTTAGCTTAGAACAGGCCTTAGAAATTAAATGCTTCTCCATTTCTTCAGTTTTCTTCAGTTTCTTCATCTAATTCATACTCATTCAAAGAAATTATAGTTTGCTACTGAAAATCTGGATAGCTCACTCAAAACTTCTCACTGGACTGATGGTTTCTCTTTCTCTTCTTTCTCCATCTGCAGAGGCTCTAAAATCATTTTAACTGTAGCCCATAGAGACAATACTTCAAATGGATACCTTCCTCTCCCTGGGCACTTTCTTTAAGTTTGTAGCGACTTTTCCCCAAGTCTCTAATCTAAAGTTCTTTCCTCTGTGAACCATGGATTATTACTTTTTATTACTTTCTTTTTGTTACTGCTGCACTCTGTTTTTTAAGAAGTGTGTGAGAGCAAAACAGTAAGTTTAGATTTACTCACCTCTTGTCCCATTATCTTGCTGTAAAATACATATTAGTATTATTTCATTTGGTAAATTCTCAACCAGATTTTCACTTCAAATAATTTCCCCAAATCACTTTAATCTCAGATGGGGCAATTTCTCCTCTTGAAGACCTTAGTCCAGTGGTTCTCAACCTGTGGATGGCAATCCCTTTGGGGGTTCAAACAACTCTTTCACAGGAGTTGCCTAAGGCCATTGGAAAATACATATTCCAACGGTTTTAGGAACCTAGATCCTCTCCTCTAGCCATCTACAGATGGGTTCACCCATCTGTAGATATGCCCACCTTTGAGTACCCAGCTTGAAGACTGTTACCCATGCTACACCATGCTTCCAGACAAATGTTCATTTATTTGTAATTAGAAATAAATATTTCAAATATATAATTACATATTGCTTTGTGATTAATCACTATGCCTTAATGAAGTTCACTTTATAACAATGAAAATATATCCTGCATATCAGATATTTACATTATAATTCATAAAGGTAGCAAAATGACAGTTATGAATGAAGTAGTAAAGAACATAATTTTATGGTTGGGGCCACTACACCATGAGGAGCTGTGTTAAAGGGTGGCGGTATTTAGGAAAGTTGAGAACTACTGTCTTAGCCCTTTGTGCTTAGTCAGATACCTTCCCTTAGTCTCTATTCAGGTGCCATTTGCGGTGCCAGCCTCCACAAATGAATGGGTCCTTAGGGGTAGTTATGTAATTAAAGGGTAAATTAAAGAAACAACCAACTAGACATGCAAGGGCTCACCTTGTCCATGGAGTTGATAATGTATTCTCTTCATAGGCTTACATAATCTTGAGCTTGCAATCCATGCCGTACACATATATTAAAAGAAGGGGTTTTGTTAGGCTGTAATTCTTGATATTCATATCAAGTGCTTTACAAGTCCTCATCATTTTCAGTAAGCAAGTTGGTGTCATTTCTATATTGCAGTTTGTTAATAAGTCTTCTTCCAATCCTACTGTCATAGTCTCCTTCATCGAATCTGGTTCCTCTGTTTATTTGCTCAGTATACAGCCTGAATAAGTATGACGAGAGACTAGAATTCTGTCACTTTACTTTCCTGAATTTCTACCATGAAGCAAACTCTTGTTCTCTTCATACAAGTTCCATTTTATTGAACACAATTTAAAAGATAGTTGCAGTAGTGAATGGAAAAGAAACTGCCAAAAACTCAAGCCATATTCAGAAGAGCATAGAACAAGGGATAGAGTTTCTAACATTAATTGGATTTAGGTTGAAAGTATAAATCCCAGAAAGTTGTTTACTTGTGTTTAGACAGTATACTGTGTATATCATAGCATGTTATGGAAAACACAACGAAGGATGTGGATTTCAGAACACTTCATTCTACTTGTGAGGAACCAGTAAATATGACACCTAGAGGCAAGCATTCAACAGATCCAAGGATATACTGCTTAAAGAATATTTATATATGTTCACTGTATTTGTTCTATCTCTAAGCTGAGCAAATAAAATCTGGATGATATGAAGATGAACATTCAAGTAGGATTAAAAAGAGTAACAACTTTCAATATTCAAATGATACAATAATACTGGATGAAAAATCATAATTCAGATGTATTTATTCTTCTCTCATCTTCCATATTCACTGCCAAGCTTTTTTGTGCATATGAAGTAATTGAAAATGCCGTGACTTGAGTCAGATTCACTTGACTCAAAGTGACATATTTGATCTTTAACACTGAGCTTTTACAACAGATTTGCCATGTGCAATGTATAGTTTATTTTCTTTAGTTCATGAGCATTTGTGGATTCCAGTAAATGAAAGTTGGAAAAACAGACAAATCAAAGATGAATGGTACAGAGGGTGAGGATGCGATTTTAAGAGGAGTTGGAACATTGTTGAAGATTAAGGACTTCAGTTTTCAGTATGGGTTACAGCATCATAATAAAGAAAGAGACAATTGCTTATTTTCAAAAATATTTATTTGTGTCTACCTGTGTTAGTGGAAGAGTGGCAGATGAGATCAGATAGGACACTAGAACCATATTTTTAGATTACCTTGAAGAACTCAGTAAGGACTCTTACTCTTTCACTCAAGATGACGTAGGGAGCCATTGAAGTGTTTTCAGGGTTGACATATTCCCTCTTGGGGGGGGGGGGGTAAATATGAAGGCAGAGACATAAGTTAGGAAATCATTGATTATAACGATGCAGGCAAGAGCTGGCAGTGGTTAGACCATACTGATATTTATGATGTGTGTTAAGAGTGGTCAGATTTTCCATGTAGTTAAAAATAGAGTGCACTGCATATTTACAACAACCTTTGAACAGCATCAACCGCAAACACCAGTAACCCTTGCATAGATTTGAACTCTAAATGACCCTATAGGAAAAAGTCTCATAGGCTATTCATAAGGTTGTAATACTTACCAGAGCTCTTGTGGCACAGGGGTTTAATCACTCCGCAAAGTGGTTATGCATCGGGCAGTTACCAGCAAGGTCAGTACGTTGAAACCGGCAGCCGCTGTATGGGAGGAGGACAAGGCTTTCTACTCCCAGAAAGAAGCACAGGCTCAGGAATTGGTAGGAGCAGTCCTGCCCTGTCCATAGGGTTGCTGTGAATCAGAATTGATTCGGTGGCTGTGAGCGAGTCAGTGATCCAGGGCCTCGAAGATTCCCACTGTGGAAATGCTGTGGGAAGTTCGACAGGACAACTGTAAGCGGGAATCCACTCAGGGACCATGGGTTCCATTTGGGAGGATATCATTGTTAGATGTTCTGCTGGTTCAAGCTCAGACTTGCTAACCGAGGTTGGCAACGTACATCCAGCTGCTAGTCCATCGGACCAGATGTGGCAGATAACCTAACTAAAGATTTATAGTCTTGTCTCAGAACCCTGTGTGGGGAGTTCTATCTCATAAGATTATTTTGAATTGGAATCACTCAACAGTAATGGGTTTATAAAAAAGAAGATTTTCTTTTTTTGCTTTCGTGTGGTGGCATCAGATCAGCTGAAATTCCCACACTGTCACCAGTGTTGTCCCTTGTAGCGCTATGGGTCAGGAAAGGGTGGATTCGCCTCAGGTCAGGGGAGGACAGCACTGAAGTTACAGCTTAAGGGCAAGAACATATTTGATAAAGGCACATAGGAGCCAGTGAAGGGAGAAGAAGAGAGAGTGGAGCGCATCCTGGCCCACTAAGCCCTGAGGACAATATTCTTGCTCAGAGCAGTCAAAGCACAGGGAGGACCGTAGTGCCAGACCCACTATTTTTCATTCTTTATTTTTTAACCATTTAAAAATGATAATCCTGCAGGCGGATTTGGTATTTTATTTTTTTTGCTATTCTATTAAAGCTCCTGCCACAAAGTTAGAAATGTGAAAAACTTCTTTAAACCTTTGTTGGTTGTGTTAGTCCAGGTAGACTAGAGAAACAAATTTCATAGACACACATATGGATATAAAGGAATGGTTTATAGACAAAGGAATGGAACACTGAGAAAGCATCCCAACCCAGTACAGTTCAAAATCATAAGTCTGATATTAGCCCATATACCTGATACCAGTCTATAATGTCTCCTTCTGACTCACGAAGTCACAGTTCAGTGGGTGCAGAGTCCCGGCGCTGGCAGTGGTCTCCCCATGGCTCCTCGCTTCCAGGGCTCAGGGTTCATCAACAGTATCCAGTGATGGAAGAAGCAACTCAATGTTGGCCGGTCCCCACGTGGCCTTTCCAGCTTCAGAGGTCTGGCTCCATCGGGGAAAAGCCATGTGGCTTCTCTACCAGCAACTCTGACGCTGCCATCTTGTCTTGTCCATGATTCCTCGTCTCTGAGACTAACTCCCAACAACTCAGGAGACAGCTTCTCATTTTCACAAGGGAAATATCGTGAGATTCCCCAAACGTATCAGGAGAAAGCCATGCCCACATAGAGGCCTCATTGGCTACTAAATGGCTATCTCTGGATTAACAGGCTAGACTCCACCTCTACATCTAAATCATAAAATTAACATAAGCACATGACTGCCGCATTGGTTTAAACTGAAATATTTGAGGCAAGCATGTTGGATGACCAGTTATATTTCGAAATGCGCTATTTTCTTGACCAACTGTTAACTCAGTTTTCTTTGTGAGGGTCATGAGAGTAGATACTGTACCTTAAAACCAATGCAACTTTCATATCCAGAAGAGAGGATGGCCTGTAGGTGGCATTTAATAAATGTGGTATTCAGTGACTGGCTAAACATCAGGCTGAAGGGTTTCATCTCTCTTGATTTCATTTTCCCCATGTGTAAAATAGGGATGAAAAAATGGTGATGCTTATCAGAGAAATCTAGAAGTTCCAAAGGAAGCTATGTAACTGTGCAGAGACAGCTGTATATGTGAGCGTACCTTTCCTGGACTTAGAAAATACTCTGTTGTGGCCCTGACCAGGCTGTTAGAGATATCTACTAGAGAGTTCAATGTTATGTTGGCTCTGAGGAGTTATCTGGCTGACATCATTAAAGTTCAAGTATATAAAATGCTAGGTAGGACAAGGCAAAAGATATGCTGCTGGTGACAAATAAATAGGAGCCAAGAGGCACAATAGTCAGCTTCTACCAATTTATTTCCATCTGTTCATATCCACTTAACTACCCTGAGTTTATTTAGAGACAATTATCCATGGCAACAAACTATATCAGGTCCTCTGAGGAGTTTGTAATTTTTCAAAAAAAGACTCAATGAAAATTCAAAACGAAGAGATAGCGCAGCATAATTCCCAAACTGGTTATTGTTAATTACAAAATAAAATTAAATCTGCCAAAGGGAAAGCAATGAAATGTGTCCAATTCTCCTGTAAAGGCTCAGAAGTATAATTTTCAATGGCAAGAAGCTCTCATGTCTAAGAGATTATGGTTGAAACCAACAAATTATTCTCAGCTACAGTGTTGGAAGTACTGAATTCCTTCACCTTATCTGAACACAACTCGTATTCATAGCTGTCTGTCATATGAACAAATAAAAATATTGAGCTTTCTTTTCTTTGGTTCAATAGAAATATTTTAAAATGGGCCTTTTTAATGTGAAAGACCTTCTAAGGCATTTCACTAACTAATTAGCTAGGCAAGAATGTAATGCATCGATAATTATGTTTAATGTATCTTTTGGCAAATAGTCAAGCCAGTTGAAAGGCTTTACAGACTTGAAATTCCCTATCTTGCTGGGCATGTCAGCTGTGATATTTTGCCATTATCTGAAATTTAGCATGCTTACAAATTAATCATCTTTCCTTCTGAGTCTTTCTTATTCCATCTCTGTAAGTGATACCACCATTCTCTAGACATTATGACTGGAAACATTGCGGTCCTTGCTGTAGCCTTTTATTTTCTCTTAGAACTATTAGGTATAAGTTAGCGCTATTTGAGTTTGTAAACTAGCAGGAATTATTTTTTAAAATATCTTCCTTATGATTCATAGCACACCATGGATAAAGCTTCTTTAAACTGTTGTCTTAATTATCTAAAAATGTTGCTTAAATTGTTTCTTCAGTCAACTTATTTTGGTACTAATAGATTTCAATTTTTTATTTTCCAAGTGTTTTATAACTCATAGTATTTGTATCTTAGAGAAATATTCCAAGTTACCAAACCTACTGCTTTTAGACATATCATACCTTTTGTAAAAGTTAAACACATCAGACATGAAATAACCCAGTTTAATGGAGTGAGAGAATAACAAGTGGCAGAGGTCAACTTGCTTGCCCTTTACCAAGACACAGGTGAAGTATCTTTTCCTTATGGAAATTTCTAGATTGTTCAACCTTTATAGATTTGTCCTTGCTCTATATACACTGCACGTGTTATTAGGTTCCAAATTATGATAAGGAGCCCTGGCAGCCCACAGATTAACTTGTAGGCTACAGATGGGACACTATTGGTTTGAACTCACCAGTTACACCATGGGAAAAAGATGTGGTCGTTTCTGTAAGTGTGGGAGAATTCTAATCTATCTTATAAAATCCATAGGAGTCACAATTGACTCAATGACAATGCTTGTTTGTTTGACTGTTACAGTATCTTAGAGAGTGATATGTAATTCTTTACACACTGTATTTATCTTCTATCTTTGTAAACTCCAAATAGGCTTGAGAGAATGTAATGCCCTTGTTAGCTTATTTCACTATAACTGAAATGCTACAAGTGGATAGCTTTAATAAACAGCTTGATTCTTTCATAAGTAGAATTTCAAAAACCTACTTATGCATTTTTAGATAAAAATACAGATTTTAGAACTCAAAATACAATCAAATGCTCTATATTGCATCCTACTTTGAACATAATGTCTACTTATCCTGCCTTATTAATATCATAAAGGTTAGGATTTGCTACTCCCAGGATAATTATATTAGATCACAAAATTACATAATTGCATCGTACTGAGAATCATGACCTTGAAAAGTTGGCACATATTTGGGGGAACTACAATGTAATCCGTAACAATGCAATATCAAAGATTTAATTATTAAAAAACAAAATATGAATTGCATCATAGGATTTTGGGGGGATAATTCTTCTGTACAACAGCCATTTCTTTTTTTAAGAAGGAAATCATACAACTTAATTCTTGAATACTGAAGGGTGGAATATAACCAAAGGTAACTCTGAACACCCTCAAATATGAACATGCAAAATGTTCAAGAGAACTTGAAAAGGTCAGAAAAAATGAAAATAAGGGATAATTGGATTATTCCACAGACAGTTAGAAGCCCCATCATGCATTCAAGGAATACTGAAAAGGAATGCATATTTTTAAAATCACACATAATTGTAGTAACTTTGAAAATGTCCATTTCTGAATTACAGGTCATGCTATCTCCCCTGACAGCATGTACAGTTATTTCACCAACAGGGCAACAAAAGCACTTATTGCCTGTCAGTGAATGGGTTCTGTACAGCACAGGCTGTGCTTCGTCAGTGTTTACATGAGCACCCATGCACACACATAGCTAAATGTTGGTAATATTAGGACAAGCTTGGGTATCAGTAAAAGTTCAAGTAGATTGTTCACACTTAAAATTGAAGACATTCCATATTTGGACATTGGTGCATGGTGATAGACTCTCTAAGAACTCTCAAAGAAAAAGACGAAGCAGCTGAGCGAGTACAATCAATAGAACCCGCCCCTTCCTTTTCTGGACTAGACACACAGGGAGAAAGTATGCTGGGAGCCACAGTGAGTTGCTACGGTCCGTCTGCCCATCAGGGGCTGAGGTTATGCAGGTGAAACAGTTCTAAGAAGATCCTGCAGGGATTGAGCAGGGGAATGCCTGGCTCAGCTTACTCCTTGTGCTGTGCTTCTTTCCCCTGCCTCTTTCTGGTGGAAAACTTCCCCAAAGTTTAGGGGCCGCTGCATTGGGCAATCTCATTCCCCACAGAAGACAAGCAGAGCAGGGAAGCAGAGGACATCGTCAGTGGGAGACTTACAAGCACGTGATCTTCAGATGATGTGAATAATAGAGTCAAAACGGCTTCTAATTTTATTTACTTAATGTGGACACCAACCTCTACTACCTTTCTTATGGCACTCCATTTCCTTTTGATACATTTCATAAAGAATCATCTCAGTTTGGTTTTTCAGAAATATCACAGAAAGATGAAAATGTGTGTCCCACAAGGAGAACAAAAACTGTCCTTAGGACACAGCAGTTAAAACCCACTGGTGTCTCTGCTGAAGCAGGGCACAGCAGTAAATTTCAGTCAAGATTGACAGACTTCAGAACACTGTCCTCTGAGGGGACTGTGAATCAGACTTGACTAAATGACAGTGAGTTTTACAGAATAAATTGAGCCCTGTTTCTTAGTAAATAATTGAAATGAACATGTAAGAGGGGGCTTCAAAAAGCTTGTAAAGAAATTACCTTATCTTTCAATTCTACTTTTCTATGAACTTTTGGAAGCACCTCACATACACAAACAATACCTTTTGCATTCAAATATTTGTTTATATAACACTGATGCTAGATTGCGATGATCATCTATTCATGAGAAAACCCTTTCTAAAGCTATCTGACAAACCTGTAGGGTCCCTGGTGGTGTAGTGGTTACATATTGTGCTTCTAATGAGAAGGTCAGCAGTTCAAAACTACCAGGTGCTCCGTGGGAAAACCCAGGCAGACACACACACACACACACACACACACACTGCATTCTGGAATGAATTAACTTGGACTTCAGAACACAAGGAAAACATTGAAGCTGAGGTTGGGAGTTGTCTCACATAGTACATAAGCTCATGCTAGGAAAGAATAGATTCCATGTTCAATAGATTGTAGCCGGCGATTTCCTGCCCTTCCACTAGCTACAGGGAGTCATACTGTGCATGACTCAATTATCCTCTCCCATCTAAAGAAGAATATGCCCCCCTCCAATGGGAAGAAGAGAAAAGAGACTGGGGTAAAACTTGTTCGTTGCATTCTTTATTGTAATAAGTAGTATAGTCTTCATAATTCCAGAAAAATTCTGAAGGAATTTATTAAATAAGAAAATGCCAATAAAGTAACTAGAATTTCTAAAGCAAATAATGCTTTTTAATCCAAAGAAATCCCAAAGAAAATGCCATTTAGTGCATCCTGATTTCCACATAGAGTGCTTAACATAAGTAAAGGCGGGTTGAGGTCTCTGCTTCATGGAGCAGAGCAGTGCTGTCACCTAAATGATTATCCCCAACTGTTGGCAATTGCTTAAAATGCTCTAATGAGAGATATATTTATGTCTCCCAATTAAAGGGAAAAGAATCTTACAAAGCAAATTAGACCTAGATTGAATAAGTGTGAGGATGCAGAGTTTTAAATCAATGTACCAGTGACTGCTTTCAGCCTTAAGCAACAGAGAAAATTTGTGTGCAGAGGACCAAAACACATCAGAAGTACAGTCAGCTCACAGGCCACAAAAGAGGGAGAGGGAAAAATAAAGGTAGCAGAACAGGAGTGCTGTGACAACCAACACATTTCAAACAACCTCCAAGACCTGGTTTAGTCATGACCTTTATTTTAACCTTCGATTGTGGATAGGAAGCTCAAACCTAGGGCCTTGCTATTTGTGCATAAAGCAATTATGTCAAAACTGTGTCTTCCAACCACTATTTGTCTGTCTGTCTTATTGTGATGGCTTGTTTATTGCTGTGAAACTAAAAGCTATGCCACTGTGAACAGCTGTCAGTGGAGCTTCCAGATGGAGAATTAACCATGAACAAGGAATTGACTGCCCACATAAGAGGAAGTAGCTGCTGAAAACCTACACATATCATGGAAACATTGCCAGATACTGAATGGAAGCAAATAGTGCCAGAAGATGGACCCGACAGGTCAGAAGGCATGGACATGTGTCTAGGAAGGAATCTTTCTCATAGTGGAGGTCACCATGGTAACATGAACACGGAGTAAAACCTGTAGGAGTAAAACATTCAGGATCTTCATATGCTGATGGGACACAAGGCAAGGTGAGAAAAGACAGCTGCAAAAAAATCTACTAATGATCAGAAGTTGGAATGTGTGGAATGAATATAGGAGATTTGGAAGTTGTCAAAATGAAATGGAAAGCCTAAAAATGGATATCCTGGGTGTAAATGTGCTAAAATTGACCATCTTGACTTTTAAAAATCTGATGACTGTTAACATTTGTAGACTAATATCGTCAAAATATCTTATGATTTACTGTGCCAGAAATGTTGCCATCAATAGAAATCGTGTTGCATTCATTGTCAGAGGGGACATTTCAAGATTTATCTTCAAGTACAATGTTGTCTGTGACAGGATTATATCTATCTGGATTAGGGAAAATCCAGTCACTACAACTATTATTCAAATTTATGCACCAACTATTAACTTGAGTGAAGAAATTAAATAATGATGCCATGTCCTTAGTCAGAAATTGATCATACATGCAATTGAGATGCATCTACAGTTAATGGTACTTGTAATGCAAAAATTGGAAATGAAAAGGAAGGAATTGTTGTTGGGAAATGTAGTCTTGGTCATAGAAACCAAGGTCATGATACAATTTTGCAAGACCCACAACTTGTTAATCGCAAATACCTTTCAGTAACAACACAAAAATCAAATTTACACATAGATTTAAAATTAGCTACATCTGTGTGAAGAGAGAGTGGAGAAGCTCAATGTCAGCTTCTAAAAGCAGAACAGGGTCTGACTGTAGAACAGACTATCAATTGCTCATAAGTAAATTCAGGTTGAAACTGAGGCAAATTGAAACAAGTTCACGAGAGTGAAATACGACCTTGACTCTCTATCAGAGCAAAATTTCAAGGCCCTTTCAAGAACACATTTGCTGCCATGAATATTAATGGTGGAAGACTTGATGCATTCTGGGATGACATCAAGACTCATGATTCATGAAAAAAGAAAAAGGTCATTAAAAAGACAGGAAAGAAAAGAAAAAAGCAGTGGTTATGTCAGAAGACATTTGGAAAGTTGCTCTTAATCCTAGATTAGTTAAGGCAAATAGAAAAAATGTTGAAATCAAAGGACTTAGCAAAATTTTAAAGGACAGCTCAAGAAAAAAAGTTAAATATTATCATGATATGGACCAAGCCTAGAGTCAGAAAATCAAAATTGAGCAACATGTTCAGCATACCTTAAACTGAAACAACTCAAGAAAAAACTCACACACCGTCTTATAAGGTTGAAGGGGTCTATGGTGAAAATATTGAATGATATAGGAAGCATAAAAAAAGATGAAAATAATACACAGAGTCACTGTGTTAAAAAGAACTAGTGGGCATTCCACTATTTCAGAGAGTAGCACGTGAGCAAGGACCGGACGCACTGAATGAAGAGGCTCAAGCTGCAGTCGAAGCACTTGACCTGAACAAAGTTGCGGGAATTGGTGGGATATAAATTGGAGTGTTTCAGCAAGCTGGTGAAGCACTGGACGCACTCATTCAACTCGGCAAGTTTGGAAGACAGCTACTTAGCCCCCTGCCTGGGCAAGAGCCATATTTGTACACCTTCCAAAGAAAATGACTGAACAGAATACTCAAGTAATAGAGCAATGTCATTGATAGCCCATGCACATGCATTTTTGCTGAAGATCATCCAACCATGGTTGCGGTGGTACTTTGAGAGGGGGATGCTAGTTTCAGACTGAATTTAGAAAAGGATATGGAGCAAGGGCTACTCTGTGTTTTCTGATGGTGTTAGGCGACCCCTGTGAAAGGGTTGATTGAGTCTCAATGGGGTCACAACCCACAGAACTGCTGCTCTAAGCATTGTATGTGGTGTGGTTGTGGATAATGACCTATAAAAATCTCGGTGGATTTTTCTTTTCAGGAACTACATTTATGATTGAGGATAAAACAATTCTGCTGCCCCAGAGATGCATATTGTTTATTTTCCATTCATTCATTCATTCTCTCTCTCTCCCCATTCCTTTGTCTATTTAATTTATCAGGTTACAAAGAGCTTTTGAAATGAGAAGTCAGTCTAAAAAGGCAGATTTAATGCTTCCCCCCCTCCACCAACCCATATAATACCATTGTCTTCAAGTCAATTTTGACTCATAATGATCACATGTGTTGCAGAATAGAATTGCTTTCCTTTGCATTTGCATTGATGTGACCTATTGGAAGCAGATTGCCAGGACTATCTTCCAAGGCACTTCTGGAAGCTTTGAACTGACAAGCACTCAACCATTGGCACTGCCCAGTCACCTGTCGGGAATAAAACGCAAATAAAAACTAAGTTAGAGATATCTTTAATTCCAAGTGATCAAGTTATAAGTTGTAATCCATGAAGTGCTCTGAGTGTGGAGTGCTAGATAGGTTCTAGTACACTGATCAACCCATAAGCCCCCCACAACCCAGTAGCAACAAGGCAAAGACACAAATGGGAAGGTTTACCATGAGTGTAGTACCTACTGAAAACCCTTCACTATCCTACACTCAGAAGACAGAAAGCAAATAAGATATTTAGATAACATTTTTGCTTTCTTATATAATCTTTCCCATAAGAGAAGCAGTAACCAAACAAATGCACAGCTTCATAATGTTATATCAGTTATTGTGTGTCTTAAAAAAGACCCACAATTTGAATAAAGTGATAGAGAAAGATAATTGGAGATTGAAATTTGGTAGAGACAAATTAGCTGTCTTGCCTGAAGTGAGGGTATTGTAGAATAGACCTAAAATGATAGAAAAGCAATAATATTGATGCTTGAAAGGAAGTGTTGTATTTCTATTATCCTTGTTTTAACACTTAATGAATTGACTTGTTTCTTATGCCTAAAATACTTTCTTCTTGCCCAAATGTTGGTGCCTAAACCAAATGAAGCTTGATTTTAGATCATTTAGAGTAAAATTTCCCTTTTGAATCTAGTTTCCTATTTATGTATCTAAAGATTACCTTTCACATACAATGAAAAATTGTTTCTCAGGTGGGAAAATTAGTTGGTGCTTGGCTGTCAGAAAGGATAATGTCTAGGGTCTTAAAGGCTTACTTTCAAAGAAGCGGTGATCTAAGTGAGGTAAGAACTAATCCCACATAGGAGAAGCACACTAACATCTGTGATTCAAGGATTGTAAACTATATAATCCAAATCTGAAGAAGGAAATAGTCTCAGATCTTATATTGTGAGACTCTGGTGTGCAGAAGACAATGGATAGCCCCAAATAGTAGAAGCCCAAAATACATTTGCAGGATCGACACAGGAAATAAGCCTCCTGTGATTTCCCTCTAACCAAATGTGGGATGAGAGTAAACTGGTTATCTGACAGAGTATTGGAGGGACTATTTTATTAGGTTAAATTAAAATGGTAAATCTGAGTAGAGTGATTAAAACCTTGTTATTTGATCTCCATTTTGAAACACTTTGTGCTGCATCTGGTACTTAATAGTTTCTGTGGTTGGTTTTATTTTTCATATTGAAGTTTATCTCTTAGTATTTTGTTATTGTTGATGGTGTTTTGACTGTTATGCATCTTTCTATGTTTTTCTTCATATGAAGCCTAGGAAATGTGACTATATGGAAACAAGAACTAGAATGAGGGGTCCTGGTGGGTATGATAGAGGAAGTGAGGAGGTGAGGGGTGAGTAAGTTGGAACTGCTATCAAGTACAAGAAGGAAGAAAATATTTTGAAACTGATTATAGTAGCAATTTTACAATGCTGCTTGATGTGATTAAATTATGAAATGGTATTGAATAAGGTCCTAATAAAATGGTTTTAAAAATATATATGTTTGTGTGTGTGCACAATACAACAAGAATACATCTTGAGAGGAGTGGAAAATTTAAAAGAAGTTGAAAAGGCACACATACGGAAGGTGCAAAGGAGATTGAGTGTCAAAAATATGATTTCATAGCAATTGTCATAAATCTTTTGAAGATCTAAATTTTCTTCTTCAAATTACACAGTAAACAATTCAGAATACATTTTAAGATGTAGACATCAATTGACAAATTATGTTAATATTTCAGAGGTAAGGTTCACTCCACAGTTCCTCATAAGAAGAATTCTACCATTTAAGAGTTTCTGCACACAAATGGAGAGGTTGGGCCATCTTCCATTAAGATTGGAATACTTTAATTTTAATAAAGAAATTTGAGATCTGACACAGCAAATTAAAAGCTACTGTTTCTCTTTTCTTGAGGAAAAATAAAATTTTAAAATGTGACAGAGAAGTGAGGCTCTGTAGGTCCTTTTTATAAACTAAAAGTTGTAACATGTATTGTTAGATACTAAAGCTTATTGTGGTGTAATTGACAAAAATTTTATTTCAAGTGTACAATCTGATGTTTTATCACTCATTAGACCACCTCTCCACTCAAGACAGTGAATATATATCACTGGTTATCCCTCCCTTTGCTTATTTCTTAGTATAATGATTTTGAGGTTCAGCTATATTGCTCCATGCATAAGCAGTTCATTCTTTTAATTGTTGAATAGTATTTCACTATACCAATTTAGTTATTGTTTTCTCACCTGGAGCAGCTAATGTGCTATTTCTAATTTTCTTAATATAAATTTTATTTCACTGGGGACTCTTACACAATCCACACATATACACATTTTGTCAAACACCTCTGTACATATGTTGTCATCATCTTTTTCACATTTTCTTTCTACTTGAGTCTGACATCAGTTCCTCATTTTTCCTTCTCCTTCCCCCATCCTCCCTACTTCCCCATGCCCCCTTGATAATTTATCTTTTTTTTTCATATCTTACACTGACTACTGTCTAATTTCACCTACTTTTCTGTTGTTTGACCCCCTGGAATGAGGGTCATACATCAATCATTGTGATTGGTCCCTGTTATTGTCCCCCTGACCCCAACTTACCCTCCTAGTACCACTGCTCCCTTTATTGGTTGTGAGTTTTACCCCCTGCTCTTATCTGTATCAGTAAACATGTTTGAGTCTAGCCAGATTGGTAAAATAGAGTTAGAGTCATGGTTGGGATGGGGGAAGGAAGCATTAAAGAGCTAGAGGAAGGCTGCATGTTTCATTGGTGCTGCACTGCACCAACTGGCTCTTCTCTTCTTTGTGGCTGTTTAGAACGGGGGGTGGGGGGGCGTGTCTAGTTGACTACTGATGGGCTTTGGATCTCCATACTGTTCTCATCCTTATTCCCATTGATATGCTTCCTGTCTTGTTTTGGGTCTTTGATGCCTGATACATCATCCTTCAACCCCTCATGATTACACAGGCTGGTTTGCTTCTTCCATATTGCTTCTGAGCTAGAAGGTCATTTGTTTATCTTCAAGTCTTTAAGACCCCAGGCACAATATCTTTTGATAGCCAGGCATCATCAGCTTTCTTCACTCATTTTGTCTTCGGCGTTCATATCAGGGAAGGTGAACATCACAGAAAAGTGCTGTATTTGTAGAACAAATTGCTACCAATGTCCATATGCTACCATGATACTTGATAAATAAATATATGTACATCGCTTCATTCCACTGTCATTGTATATATGTATGTTTATATATATACATGCCTATATTTAGACCTCTATAAATGTCCTATTCTTTCCTATTTCTCCTTATACTTTCCTCTTGTCTGTTCCACTCTCATGTTTGATCTTTATTTGGGTTTTGATAATTCCACTCATGTACATTTCCCTTGATGGAGCCCCCCCCCCAAAAAAAAAACATCATATGCCCTCCTCATCATCAATTTTAGATCACTTAATTTAGATCACTTCCCTTGTAACTCTTCACTTATCAGCATGGTTAGCTCCCAAAGACCAGGTCATCATCTGAAATTGGCATTGTTCAACAGCCAGAGACTGTGCACCATTTTCAGTCCACAGCCCTCCTTAACATGATAGTGCCCACCCCTGGACTTGTCCATCGCCCTCTTACCCACTGCTCCCTACCTCACAGTGTCCTTCAGATATCATAAGCATCTCAGGATGATCATGAATGGGGCAGGGCCCTTTCCCCACAGCCCAGAGCCTGTAGGGATTGGTGGTGGTGCTGGTGATAGTAGGGTGTTGCCTGCTTACTGCCATACAATCCTTCGAACTACCTTGCATAGGAACCCCATTCTTGCTCTCTGTGACCAAGTCCCAGAACCCCACATGACCCCATTCCCTCTCTCTCAACTGTTTTCCTCTCTTGGGGGCCTGCCTGCCTTCATCATTCTGTCCTTGCCCGGTGGCCAGACTGAGAGACTGCAGATGACAGGAAAAATTATTCAATGGAGACTGGATTATTGGGTTAGAGTTAAATAAAATAAAATAAAAAGAAAGTTGATTATCAACCCTCCTGTGCCTCTGGCCATTGCTAGAACCTCCAGTATATCATTTGGGGTTGCTCCCAGAAGGTCTTCTGGGTCTGGCTGCGGCCCTGTATGGAACTCAGAGTGGGTCTACCTGATAATTTTTCAGGGTGGTAAATGAGAAACATAAGATTACAAGATAGTCAATAAGCGAGAAGTGGATGTGTAAGCATTCCAAATACACAAATGCAATGGAAATTCCACTGCATGTCTTGGTATGGACATGGTTTCATTTTTCTTGAGTAAATGCTTAGCAGTGATCCTTCTGTAAGGGGATCATATGATAGATACATGACGCACTGCTCCAGGGCCTACAAAATCGCTTTCCAAAGCATACCATTTTACATTCTCATCATTAAGTGTATGAGCGTACTAATCCCTTTACATTCTAGTCAGCCTTTTAAAATATTTTCAACCTTTTGCATTTTCAGACATTCTAAAGTGGGTGCCACAGTGTCTCCTTGGTGTTTCTATTTGCACTTCTTTAATGATTAATATTGTTGGCATCTTTTCATATGGTATTTGCCAACCATGCATCTTCTTTGATTTCTTTTTAAATATTATTTCCTTATTTTTAAATTCAATTTATTGGGGGCTCATACAACTCGTACTAACATACAAACATACTGCCGTTGTGCTAAGCACAATTGTACATTTGTTGCCATCATCATTTTCAACATATTTTCTTTCTACCAGAGCCCTTGGTATCAGCTCCTTATATTCCTCCTCCCTCCCTCATGAACCCTTGATAATCTATAAATTTTTATTTTTCATGCCGTTTACTGACTGATGTCTCCCTCACCTACTTTTCTGTTGTCTCTTCCTCAGAAATGAGGTTATATATAGATGATTATGATCGGTTCTTCCTTTCTCCTCCCACCTTCCCCTTCCCCTCTTGGTATAGCTATTATTGGTCTGTCCTGGATTCCCTGTGTTTCCAGCTCTTATCTGTATCTGTGCGCATACTCTGGTCTAGCTGGGTCTGTAAGGTAGAACTGAGAGCATAATAGCGGGAGGTGGGGTGTGTAAGCTTAAAGAGCTAGAGGAAAGCTGTGTGCGTCATTGGTGCTATACTGCACCCTGACTGACTCATCTCTTCCTTGTGATCCTTCTGTAAGGGGATGTCCAATTGTCTACAGATGGGCTTTGGATCTCCACTCTGCCCACCTCCTTATCATTTACATCGATACGATTTTTTTTGTTCTGGCTCTTTAACAAACATTATCTTCTTTGGTGAAGGGTTATCCAAATTTTACCCTTTTTTTTTGAATTCTGAGATCCCTTTATATATTATAGATACAAGTCCTTTTTATAGATAGATGATTTACAAAAGACCATCTGCCCCCATTCTGTGGCTGATGCTTTCCTTTTGTAACATTGCTTTTCAGAAGGACGAAGCTTTAGTTTTGATTTAATTTTGAAGTCAAATTTAGCTGTTCTTTTCTATTGATTTTTAAGAAACCTTAAAGAAACCTCATTTTTAAGAAACCTTAGCCTCACCCAACTTCTCTTATGCTTTTTTTGGAAGTGTTTTATATGTTTTGAATTTGCATTAAGGATTGAGTTCCATTTGGGTTGATAACTTTTAAGTATAGTGTGAAGTATTGATTAAATTATTTTCATCACTGTTTTGGTTCACTTGTTTGGCTTCACACATACCTAAATATCAAATCAGCCTTTGTTAGAATGACTGTCCTTTCTCCACTGAATAACCATTGTACTCTGCCAAAAATCAGTCTTCTGAAGTGTACTATATTCCATATTATTCATGTTAAAGCTGATACCCTGCCTGGAGTAAACCTTTAATAAAAATTCATGATAAGTTGTGACAATAATGATATAATTTTAGAAGTGAATAAATGAGTAAAGTGATTTGCTTGGGTTAAATATTGAAGGGTCTTATGTTCAAATAGGGTCTTAAAAATTCTGAGATGAGCAGGTTACCTTAAAGTAGGATTTTGCAAAAATTTTAAAGACAAGTATGCACAGTTTTCTGTACAGTTGATATGCTGTAGCATGAATGTTCATGAAAGACTTTTGAATGGAGACTCCTTTTGGATAAACACCTTTTAGGTTTGGAAAAGTTTAAATACCTTTATAAAAACAAATTGATTTTAATTGATTAAGAAGTTATATTTTTAAGCAGCTAAATCTTACTTTTTATTTAGCTGGCAAGTAACATTTTCTCCAATTTAGACATTTTCAGAACAGGGCATAAATTGACATGGAGCAATGATCCAGAAGAGCAATAATGCCACTAAATGTGACCTTTTGGCATTTCTGAACAAACATCCCATTACTGAGTCGGAACGACTATTAGACCCAATGTAAAACAAAGACATCATTAGTGATGCACTGGAGCAGGCACAGGAAGGCCTCCACCAGGCCTCCTGAATCAGATATGGTGAATCACAATGTAAAACAGCATCTATTACCACTTTTGTGGAGGGTGGGGGGGAAGGCAGGTGGGGAAACAAGAAAAACTTTTAGAGAATAGCGATTCTGTTTTTAGCATAACTAAGATATTCCAGTAACATACACTTGGATAAAAAATTGGGGAAAATTAGATTAAAAATTCCAGTAATATAGACTTATGCAAATCACTTTTCAATTTACCTAGATAGCACAACTTGAGCAACTGGAAATTTAAATTGTACCTTGAGTGGTGTAAATGAATTATTTTGTGTATATTGTGATTTTAGTTCAGCACCAATATGACCACTTTAAAATCCAATAAGCCTGATATTTTTGTTTGATTTTTATCAATAAGTGCATCAAACCATATCTCATTGTGATAAGGTCAGAAATTTAATTTATCATGAACTCCAAATAGATGATTTAGGCCTTGGATGCTAATGAACAGTTGGAAATGCATATCTATCCAATGGCTCTGTGGAAGTAAGAACAAATAACCTGCTCCAATAGACATTGTGGCTTAGAAAACCCTACTCTGTTGCACAGGGTCACTAACCACTAAAATTCACTCTAAGACACCTGGCAATAAAACCAAAAAATGAAAAACATATTTAAGTTATGAGAGGATGGTTGTAGCGGGACCAAAGCCTTGCATATTAGAAATATTGCAAAGAACGTCTGTAGTAGAAAATACAAATTTGATTTATATATTTGCTCATGTTCCCTCTTTCCTTCATTTTAACATTTTCCTGGACATCTTCAATGTCTGTGCAGCTTGCCAAACCCAATGGATTAGGCATTACTGCCACTTTTTCATTTCTAGGGACACACAGTTTTTGAGGGAGAATAAAAGACAAGAACTCAACCCATTTTGAAAACACTGGTTTGTGGCTGTTAGTCTTAGGCTGATGCAAGACAGAGCAAAGATGGTTTTCCAAAGAAAGCAGTGTCTGTGTGTGTCCTACAGAACTCAAGGATGCACATTAGCCAGAAACATGGCTAGGGAAAGGGGTAAACAGATCTGAGGAGAAATTGTGAAGGTGGTGAAAAATGCATGCAATGAAAACGAGATAATTGGCATTATAAGAAGCTTATCCAGTAGGTTGGGACTCATGTCAACACTAGGCCCCACATAAGAGAACACTGCTCAACTCTGCACCATTCTCTACTCTTATGTTCAAGCCACGGTGCCAGATCTTCCCCTTTTATACTGTTCCTTTATTTCAGCAAGCACAATGTCCTTGCCAAGAGACTGGTCTCTCCTGATAACATGTCCAAAGTACAGGAGATGAAGTCTCACCTTTCTAGTTTCTGAGCAGCAGTCTGGCTGTACATCTTCCAAGACAGATTTGTTTGTTCCTTTGGCAGGCCATACATTTTCAATATTCTTCAGCAGCATAATTCAAAGGCATTGATTCTTCTTTGATCTTCCTTATTTAAAGTTCACCTTTCCCAAATGTTCCCCAAATGGATGTATTTGAGGAAGCTTAAGGAATTACATATGGCTAATATTTGGGTACTAGTTCTTGCTAGCTAAGAGATACAGTGCTCACCTTCCTGTGGGAAACCCAGGTTTGATTCTTGACCTCTGCACTCAGTATGAAATCATACTTTGCCTGTCAATAGAGGCTTGTGTTTGGATAAGATGCTCAAAAGCTTTCAGTAAAAGGTCAGACCAAGGCAGACTGGGTGAAAGGGCTTTGCTATCTACTTCTTGAAGTATTCCAGTGATAAGCTCATGGACTCAAGCCGCAACTGGTTTGGAAGATGGCACAGAACAGGGTATCAGTTTTGCTGTGAAGGTCATTGCATTGGTGTCCCAATCAATGGTAGGTAATAAGAACAAGAATTACATGTGTGCAGAAAATAAGCAATGGCTAAGGAATGATGTCATTAGTTGTTTTTGTTTTACATTTTTTCCCAAGTTGCACCTCAAAACGAACATAGCATTTACATGGATAACCTTTGTAATAATTGATATAAACACAAACATACAAGTGGTATCCAGCTAGAGAAATAAGCATTATTAGAATTCACTTCCAGATTCTAGACCAATTTTGATTAGTAACTACTTTGCTGACTTCCCACAAGGTAAAATGTTTTTGCACTTTACAGAAGTGTTTGTGTATAACTGTATAAATTTATATATACTTAGTTCACTTATTCTTATTCCTGTATCATAATCATTCTTAGGATCCTATAGGCAACTTCTGATTTTTAGCTATTTTAAATGGAGCTTTGATAACATTCTGGTCTATGTGTTTTAGTGAACACACTTCTACATTTCTGTTGGGTAGTGATATTTCTGGGTAAATAATACAGACTTAGTTGAAAATTTATTGGGAAACTGTTGATTGAATTAAAGTCTAGAAATGTTTTTCTCATAGTGAAAAATAATGAATTAAGGAATAGTGAGGGTAATGTGGGTAGGAATTGATGAGGTTTTTTACTAAAGCAATTGAGATATAATTGAGCTAAGTAATTGATATCTACTAAAATAAAATTTTAGTAGATAGGGCTGAGCCCCAGTGACATAGTGGTTGTGTGCAGGACTGCAGCCAACTGAGTTGGTGGTTCAAATCCAGCAGATGCACTCCAGGGGCAAGACTGGGTCTCCCACTCCCACCAGAGGACAGTGATGCTCCCCCCAAGAAAACAAAAAAATTAGCAGATGAATATATGAGTAATTTAGGAGGGGTGACACCATGGTTTATGTTTTGGGCTGCTATCACCAAGGTCAGCAGTTCAAAGCCACCATCTAGTGGCAGAAAGAAGATTTATAGTCTTGGGAACCCAGATGGAAAATCTACCCTTCCTATGGGGTTATTGAGTGAGAACAGAATCAATGTCTGTGCATTTGATAATGGTCTAGTTACACATGGTAGTGGGTCAGTCATCAGAATCTCATAAAATGAGCAGAAATATACTTCCATGATGATTTTCTATTCATTGCAGAGATGAAGAAATAGAAGCAGACATAGATAATAGTGAATAAATGCAATGATGAATAAACTATATGTCAACTTGACTAGGTCAGACACCAGTGTAGATTTTCCTGTGAAGACCTATCATAGATGTGATTAACATTTAAAATGATTACCCTCCGTAGTCAGTGCAAGTGGTCCTCATTTGGTCAGTTGAAGACCTTCATAGGAAAAACTGAGGTGTCCAAAAAAGGGATGATTCTTCCCCAAGATTCTATTAAGGACATCCTGCTGGAGTGCCCAACATACCAGCCTACACTACAGACTTTGGACACTCCCATGCCCACAATTGTGTGACCATTTCTTAGCATACATATTTTGTTGATTCTCTTTCTCTGAGAGTCTGGACTGGTACAGTGGCTTATATTTTCAAAATATTTTACAAATTCTTCAGGTAGCCAGAATGATTTTGGCTTCATTCATCAAGAGGCTTCATTCACTTGAGTAATTATTTCATTGATACCAACAAAGGAGTTAAACAGACAGACCTGAGGTGACTCCTACTGAGAGTTTTACAGACTTAAGCTAGTTATTTAGCTCCTAAGAAATATTCCCTGTACTTATTTTATATGGCATTCATGACCCAAGGAGATCAAGTAGGTTAAGAGTTTATTAGTGTTTGACACATAGTGATTTTAAATAGTAGTCATTTTGATTGCTACATTTATTCATTACAACATAAAGTTTTGTTTTTATATAAAAATATGTCCTCAATTACTAAAGAGATAATCTTTGTTTTCTCTCTCCCTGTCAAAAATTCCTTCTACCGTATGAGTATAGATATGTGTATACTTTAGGAGTTAAGTAAGCATTTAAAAATTACTTAGCAATCTTTAACCAAATCCAATTATTATCAAGGTAGCCTCGGATTTAAAATGAACATGTATGTGCTGGTGTTTTATGTATGTCTGTCCTTTTTCATTTTAGGATGATTCCATTTTAATAATTTTATCAGTCATTTCATTCTCTCTACATTTATGGGTATCTATCTATCTCTAGCTGTCATCTATACCATTATTAAGCTAATTTTAGATAATAAATATAAGGTTTTGGAAAATCATGACATTGTCATACATAGGAATATAAATTATCATTCCCATTCATCATTCATCAATGTACTACCAAATTGTAATAAATGGTTAGCTTTTCACTTAATCAAACTCATGCATATATTAAATTTTCATAGTTTTCCTTACTTTTTTCTAGAACACACACGTACTAAAATTTCACAGTTGCTTAAATTTTCAGAATTTTCCTAAAAAGATCAATAATTCAGTAACAGGAATAGAATCATTATAAATATTTACAAATGTTACAAATAAAAACTCTGTAAAATGTGAAATATGGATTCATCTCGTGTTTTAGAAAGGGTGTTCGTAGAATTAATGTCCAGTTTATAGATGTTGTGTAGTCACAAAAGACAGACTGTTCAGGCTACAAATGTCTGAACTGAAAAAAGATGATCAAAATCAGCTGAGTTGCCATTGTGGTTAAAGCAGGGGCTGAGTAAGTATATTCACTGAGATTGCAGCTGCTATTAGTCTATGGGATCTTTCTGCTTTGCTCACACACAGTAACAAAGAATGATATTATTATTGCCGAAGCTCTGCCATTGGACATTAATTTGAGGAGTCTGCAGGTTTTCTGAAAGACTTGCTAGGTTTCCACCAAGTATTCTATGATCTAAATATTCCAGACAGTCACTTCTTCACTATCTCATTGGCCCTAAGCACAGTCTTTGCTGTCTGGAGTCATGGTAAAAGAATCTACCTCCGTGAAGGGTCTAGTCAGAGGGATTAACTAGGAAGGATGATGTTTATTCAATTCCTTTCAAGTCTGCTGCCTAATGTCTTGCCAATTGAATGGTTTTGGGTGCTTGGCATGTGAGCTAATGTGATAGGACAAAGCAAGGTTCCTGATCCAATCATGTGTTCATAAACAGGGAGAGCAGGGTTCTTGACCTTGCTTGCAAAGAATTCCCTGAGAACTTTCAGTAATTTACTGTTGGCATAGTCCTACTCTTGGACAATTAAATCAGAAGGTGTGTTCAGGCCCTGGGATAGTTTTTCAGTTTCTAAGAAGATTCCATTTTACAATAAGGATGGGGAACAAATGCTTTCATTTGCTAAAGCAACTGAGGCACCATGCAAAGCTCCTTAAAGATCATCTAATCCAATATGTGAACCAGATCAATGGTAGCTTTGGTTAATATAGTAGAAGGGCTTTGTAGATTCTTGACCAGATGGAATCTTACAAGATAAAGAGGGCCAGTCATGTTATTTTTCTAAAATAATGTTTAATTCCACAATAATTATTACTAAAATGAGAATAAAAGGCCAGAGGACTTTGTGCTGTCCTCAAAGTCCACAGTCCATCTTTCCTGCCTTCTTGTTATCAGAACAACTTGTTATCAGAACAACTTCTGGCATTATAACTCTGAGGAATTTGAAAGCACCAAACTCAGATAATTTCTAAACTAGCACATCTTTGTATGATGACACATATGTATGATGGTAAATGTGATGATTTTCCTCATTTTATCAAGCATATAGTTGATATTTTCATTATACTATTATTTTAAGATATAGGACTCTAATATGGGGAGGGAGAGTTAAGTGATATAGTCTGGTATCTAACCCAGTGGATGTTCCAACCATCTTGGTTTTCTAAAACTAACGTAAAGATTACTTAAGAGGTTATTCCTTCCCATAAATGTTCCTTTCTCACTTTGCATGTAGCATAGCAAACAAAAGGCAATGACATCATTACAGAGAAAAGATGAGATTCCAAGTTGAGGAAGAGCAAATGAGATGATACTGCTGAGAGTGAATTAAGGGAGCTGCTGGTGGTTCTGTGATGAATGAACTGATTATTATTGTTATTATTTTATGTAGCCTCTATTCAAATTTTTATGTTTAAATTTATCCTTTGATTATAATGACAGGTTGTGGTTACACATTATTAAAGGTGAATACTGAAGCAGTGACTAGATAAAAGGGCCACCAGATGAGGATGATTGCTGTCATGTCAGTACAGGGGGAAGTAGAAGACAAGGCCCCTTTCCTCAGTCTTAGATGCAGCATGCCCTTCACACACATATGTTGTAATCACTGTTGTAATTTCCTTTCTTCAATGATTAGTTTGTACTACTGCTCAGTGATCAGAAACTGTTGGTGGTAAAAGTTAGTTGCAGGCCTGAAGTTCTGAGATGACCAGACATATTTACTTACCAAGGCTCTATAGTCTTTACTGCAACACAATATGGTACATATTTTTAGATGTGACACTTATCACTCCATAGCTAATAGTTCTTTCATCCAATCCTGTAGTCCCTTCCAGAAGACACGCAAGGCAACAGCAAAGAACCCAGAGAGCAAGTGAACCGGAATAAAGAGTGGGGGTGGGGGATGGGTGGAGGAGTAAGAGAAGGTTCCAGGTGGCACTCTGTACTTAAAGGTGACAGAGGACAAACATTTTTGTAACACAGGATCAGTGTCACTTGAGCAATTAAGAGATCATTTTCCAAATTCCAGACTTTACACTAAGAAAATGAGACCCTGAAAACTGAAGTTCAGGACTCTAGTCTCATAGATTCACATAAACTGGAAGGCAGCCACTCAGCGTGAAAGCAGAATCTCAAACCATGCAAAATTCTAAAATAGCTCATGCCAGAATGTGTCCTGTATCTCTGGTCTGCTGAGTCAGGTCCAGACCACATGCCACTGGACCACACGAATTTCTGAAAGCAAGTCCAAACCTAGAGGAACCGATGAATTAGCTTAGCATCTTTTCAGAGCCAGCATATCCAGGATTGCAAGAGTTTGTTAGGTCTATGTGCCAAAGAGAGCATTCGAAAGCACAAGTTATTTGCAGAAAACAATTGGATCATAAGAGGTATCTTGTGAAAAATAAGCAAATTTCAGAGTTTATTGAATGTATACATAATTATCACCAGACAAACAGTGACATATGCCTTTGGGAAAATAGGTGAAGTCAGCCAGCCTTTGAAGTGATAACTGAAACTTTAAACCTAGTTGCCTGGGTTGTAGCAAGCATTAATGTCAGGAAAGTCAATTAAGCAGTGACCTCCAACAACAAGCCTTTGTCATGTAGATTTAAGTAGACTTCTTTGTGAGCCTCTGTGAGAGTAACACCAAGTAGTGACCTTTTGCTTTGCAAGGAAAGGTCATTAGGAAAAGCCAAGCCTCCCATGTGCTCACACACTTTTGAAGGCTGCCGCTCCCACATTCCAATAAAGAGGTTATCAAAGGCTTGGGGAGAGAAAGAAAAGATAAAGGTCACTATGAACTTTTTATCTATCAGCTACATCAAGTCATTTAAGTTGTCATCCACCACATAGCATGGCTGTATAATTAGAAATGCCTTCCTTTCAACTTAATCCAAATACTGTACCTCATTGTGATAGCAACCATATGTTACCTTTGCCACTGTGTGGGTCTGTTTCTTCCCATACTGTCGTCCTTAGACTCAAAGTTTTCAGTTTCTCTAAACACTAAATTTACCCCTCTGTCCTTCCTCTTTAGTGGATTTTCCAACCCAAAGCTATTTCAGATGTTTCTCAAATGGGATGAACTACACAGTGGTTGTCATTGCATGATAAATGCAAGCGATGAGATCTTAAAAAGTGGTTAGGAAAAGCATTATGAATTACATATTAGAAACACTCATTTTGATTTTGCTTACATTTTAGAACAACATATGGGGGTAAGGTGGAGAGGATATTGGTAGTTTGGTGGAAGAATTCTTACCTTCCAAGCAGAAGATCCACATTTGATCCCCAGCAAATACAATCCCTGAGTAGTCACCAGCTGATGGTCCTTGGGGGTTTGTATGTTGACATGATAGTTTTCCTAGGAACGTCTAGACTATGACAGAAGAATAATAAAGGTCAAGATCTCTATTTATGAAAATCAGCCAATGAAAAGTATTTGGATGACAGCAACCCACTCCACAAATCAACACAGGACTGGTCCAGCAGCAGGCAACATTTTGCTTTGCTATTTCTGGGGCACCATGGGTCGGGATTGACTTGTTGGTAAGTATGAACATTTGGGAGGGGCTATGTTAAGTAGCACAGAAAAACAGATATGTATGTAGCTATTTCTGGTTGCTTACTAATAGAAAGAGGCATGGATACTGAAGTGATCAGGGTCTAACCGGAAGATAAATAATAATCAGTAGTAGAGTCAGATCAGGATCATCTTTAAGAAAATGTTCTTATCTCCATAGCTGTAGGTGAAATATGTGTGCAATCCGCATCAAATTACTCTCCTACAACAATAGGTCTCCATGTATGTGTCTACAAAATCTTAATTCTGTTGTGAAAAAATACATAAAGTTTTTACCAACATTGTTATAATTATATTTAATGAAAAAATATGACACACATGTGTTGCTATCAGTGGAATTTGAGACAATATCACTCCAGATCCTAGATAGGCAATTATATCAAGGGGAGTATTTAATTTTACAGGTATGAAAGTCTAAAACACTTAATGCCTAAGGTTAGGAATATACAACTTCAAGGAAATAATCTCAACCAAACTCTGTGGGTTGTTTTTTTTTTTTTATAGAAACATGTAATTTTCTTGAAAGCTGCTATGTTACGAATTATATAGAGTAATAAGTATAGGTCTTTGATAATATGTTGTCCTATTTTGGGCTTTAATTTGTACAGCAGTGAATGCAATTCCATAGAGTACTCTGTGTGTGAATATGCATACTATATTCAAATGCATCTTTGAAAAGATATCTTTTTAATATTTATTTTACAATAATTTATTGCTCATTTAAAATAGAAGAGTGGAATAAGAAGAATATGCTACATAAATTTGGATATGATATTTATCCCTTTTATATTTTGGGAAATTAATCAATGTTAGGATTAAGTTGCTGTAAAGTCTGGAAGGGTGCCTGGTCCTAGAAACCCAGTGTTTCCTTTTTAATCACCAAAGAGTTGCTTCAGCAAGAGGCTAGTTTGTCGTTTATTGGCTCCACCAGAATCTTAGAGATTTTTGTATATAGTCTGTGGGCTGCTTCATAATTTTGATCCTGCTTTCTGATGCTATTTTCAGCTTTTTATTTTTTTGAGAAAGTCATGCACATATTGCCTTAATGCTAAGCAAAAAGTTTGAGCTCATCACAGATTCCTGTGGCTTTTAATGAGTTCTGTGATCAGACAGGTATTTAAATGTTGTTCAGTAGCTCTGTGTTTTGTTATTATATTTTATTTCAAACCTGAGTTAAAGGAGAGATTCAGGCAAGGAACAGGCAAGATCCTGGCAGGGAAATGATGCCTTCTTTTTGCATAAACCCTTCCAGCAGCTCAAGCTCAAGAGCATCTCAAGGACCTCCGCAAATGTCAAGTGTGGACTCTTTTAATTTGCCATCCCCAGCATAACTGGAGTGGTATCAACATTGAAATTGTCCATTATCCTGGGATGAAAGAAGAAAGGAATTTAGCAGGAGGGAAGGTATTTTTTATGACTCATATGCTCTTCTTGGAAGGAGAGATGGGGCATGCTGTTAAAAATAATCTGCTAGGCAGGCATTTTAGAAAATATACTTACCTAGCCTTGGGGACTTAGGGGTGTCTAGCGCTGCTGGCAGACAGACTGTCTGAGAGAGAATGTCAAACATGGTAGAAGAAGAATGAAAAATAGGACAGGATCTAATACTCTGTGATCTCGCTCTCTCTGTTTTCTGGCAGTTTTAAAATGGTCACTAAATGAAGGGTGTGAAGATATCCAATTACTAGGACACCCAGAATGAAGAGGAGGATTACTCAAGTCTCTTCTTAGTGATAATTAAGAACTCAGAGTAACCAAGGTTTTCTCTCTGAAACTGAAATGCTACAACTTGAGTTAGGCCAAACTCTTGAGTGTCACAAATTTGGGGAAAGAGGAAATGGCCAGATTCCATTTTTAAAATCTAACTAGTTCTAAGGCTTTCCGTCAAATAATCATGGAATTCTGTTTCCTTAGATAAGATTTTTACAAACGGTAATAAATTGAATGACACAAACAGTAAGAAGAGCACTCGCCTATTCGCAGATGAGTTGATCTATCAAGACCTCCCAGAGACACATTAGTAGAAACACAGGATTCTTGGCTCTGGAAAGGTCACTGCCATGAAAACCCTACAGAGGTCTTCGGTCATGGTCATGAGTATCCTCTCAAGACTAATCAATAGAAGATCCATGAAGCAGATAAGTCAGGCTCTCTGGAAATGTGGAGAATAAATTCAAAGCTATGGAGACTGAGATCTCCTCCCCAGAGACTGTGTGTGCAGGGAGGACAAGGGGAAGAAGGAACAAAGCAACTCATGCGTCATCCTACAATCTCCCCTGGCTGTTGGCCACCATCATCGTGGGCTCACCTACCATGAACAGCTGCTATGGTCGCCAAACTCTCACCTGCCCTGAACCTCGGCCAACACTGAGCTCCCTGCAGCAAGGCGCCACAGTTATCACACACTGTGCCCTCCCCAGCCATTAGCAATGCATGCTCCACTACCACAAGACACTGTTGCCACCACTCTAAAATGCCCCAATCTTGCCTTTCCCCGCTATCTCCACAGTGAATGCTTCCTGCCCACATGAGCCTCGCCTGGCAGCCCCAAGGCTGTGAGCAAGTGCTCTGCGGGTGCACATCCTGCTGCCACTCCATCCATCCCACTCTTATTGAGACCGATTGCCAGTGCTGCTCTCACAACAGTGGCAAGGCTTCTAGGCTGCAACAAACAGCACTTTCCTGACTCCCTACCTTCGCCCATCCCTTTTAATATTTTCATATATTTTAAATCAACTTCTTATAGTACTTATTTCTTTTGCCCATTTCTTTATTATTGTCTCTCCTCTTCACTTTTCTATCAATCCTGTCTGGCACATTTGAGGTAGTTAACTATCTCCACAAAACGCAGCTTCTATTTGATGTAGTCAACTATCTTCACACAACCCAGCCTCCCTCCCACACCAACAGCCACACCATGATATGATGGACAGAGCAGTCAATACCAGTGTGCATGAAAACAAACAGCAAGGACAATAGGCATAAGCAAATGGACCCAACAATAGCCAAATCCCAAAACATTTTCTGGGGAAGAAAAGCCTCTGGATAGCTATAATTCAGAAGAATAACATTCAGTTTCTTCCAAGAAATTGATGGTTTATTGAGAGTGAGAGAGAGTAACTCAAATCTTTACAACAAAACATAGGTATCTAGAAGATAAGTATTATGACAACAGAATTAGAAAATAGTTTTAGACTACGAAGTAGTAGCATTGAAGAAATATAAGGCTGAATTACTGAGGTTGAAATCAAAACTATTATATCTTAAATGAACCAGTCAAGTGACAGATATAGTAGACTGGATAAGGAAGCTAGACCAAGCAATATTCTGGTTTCAAGAAAAGAAACCTGTATACACAAAAAAATAGATTAAATATCAAAGGATAGTGTATATAATAATGGCAACCACAAGAAAAGTAGGAATGGCAATATTAATATCCAACAAAATACAGGTCAAGTGAAAATTCATTAGAGTCAAAGTAGAGTATTACATAATGGCTGGAGGAACAAAAGAATAAGAAAGCATAACTATAATAAACATAAATGCACCCAATGAAAGACTCTCAGAAAAATTCACTGTCATCTTGTGGATTCCAACTCAGACTGACTCTAAGGACAGAGTGAAACTGTCCCTATGGATTTTGGGGACTGCAACTCGATAGGAGTAGAAAGTGTCACTGTACTCCCTTGGAGCAATTGTTGCGTTCAAACTGCTGAAGTTGTGGTTAGCAGCCCATGTTAAGCCAGTTAAGCCACCACAAATAGATAAGACAACAATAATACTAGACGTCTTCCATACAGCATTTTTGAGGAAAGATGAAGGCCTGGTGGTAGAATGATTACATGTTGGCCGATGACAGAGAATTTCGCATGTACCCTGGAAAAGAATGTACACTGTGCTGTTGTTGGAGGAAGCATTCTGTATTTGTTTAGGAGATCAATCTGGCTAATTGTGTGAGTTAGCTTTCTGTTGCATTTTTTAAATTTCTTTCCAGATTATATATCTTTTCCAAAATTCCAGTCCAAACTTACTGCAACTGAGTAGATGTCAGACTCATCACAGCCCTATATGTAGAACTGCATTTTAGGATGCACCGCTAACTTTAATAATTCTTATTGATAGTTTACAATGTTTTTTTCACAAGCCACATTGCCATAAAACTAGAAACCAACAATAGAGAAGATTGGGGATTAAAAAATATCAAATACCAAACAATGCTGCTTAAAAAACATCTGGGTAATTGATGAGATAGAGAAGGAAATGGAAAATTACTTGAAATAAATGAGAATGAAATCACAACAAATCAAAATCTTTGGAACATAAAAAAAACAATATTCAGAGTGCAGTTTATAGCACTAAATTGCACACAAGAAAAAAGAAGAGAGAATCAAAGTCAACTCTTTCTCCTAGTATCTTCAACTAGAATAAGAGCAACAAAATAATCCTTTAATAACGAGGAAAAATAAATTAAAAGGATTAGAGCAGAAATAAATGACCCAGAAAACAATGGGGGAAAAGTGCAACAAGACAAGAAGTTGGTTCTTTGAAAGGGTTGACAAAATTAACAAAGTACTCGCAAACTTAAGAAAGAAACAGAAAATGCATATATCAAAATTAAGAGATGACAAGCGTGAATTTACAACATAACGCAATGAAATAGAAATAATAACACATTATTATGAAAGATTGTACTCAAAATGGCATAAGATACAATGATAGCTATCTAGACCAATGGAACAGAATAGAAATCTCAGGAATTATTTCATCCACCTATAGATAAGTGATCTTTAACACAGGACAAAAAACTAGTAGATGGAAGACAGCCATATTATCAAATACTGCTGGGAAAATTGGGTTTATATCTGTAGAAGAATGAAACTGGAAACATAAACTTACTCTATGTACAAAAACACATTCAAGACAGTTCAAAGATCTAAATGTAATCACAGATCTACAAAGATAATCAAGAAACAAACATAGGCAAACCTAAGGTCTCTTCTACAGAATATAGACACACTATCAAACACACACAAAGAAGAATGATTGGGACCTATTAAAGATAAGACACTTTTGTGCATCAAAAGTCTTAATTAAATTAATAAAAAGAGAATCAGTGAAGGGTGAAAAAACAGGTGATGACACAGGAACAGAGAACTAATATCCAAAATCTATAGACAACTCCAACACCTCAATAAGAAAAAGATGAAGAGCTCAATTAAGAAGTAGGCAAAGGATGTGAATAGAATGCTCACCAAAGATGATGCCTTAAGAGCCAGCAAACATGACATAATTCTCACCATCACTAGACCTCTGGGAGATGCAAATCAGCCAAATTAAATCTAGAAACAAACCAGGAAACAACAAATATTGAAGATGTAGAGGAGAGGATGGAATCCTCACACACTACTAGTGGGACTGTAAATATAGAAACTGTAGAAAATGATATGGCACTACCCATTTGGGAATGGAAATTCTATACAACCCAACAAACTGTTAATGGACATATGTCCTACAGTAGTACAAATTCTAATAAGAACAGACGTGTACATTCATATTCATATCTACATTGTGTACAATAGTAAGAAATGGAAACAATGTAAAACCAATGAAAGAATGGTTAAAGGAATGTTGGTACATACACACAATGAAATACTATGCACCACTAAGTAATGGTGGAACTATGAAGCAACTGATTACATGATGGACCTGGAATAAATTTTGCTGAATAAAGTTAGTCAAACACAAAAGAGTAGATAATATATGAAAATACAGCAAAAAGGGAAATAAACAAACAAACTTTCAGCTATGTTGACCCCCTCCCTAGAAGTATGGATTTCAGGGCTGAGCCCCGGTGGCGTAGTGGTTGTGC